>CAUYQG010005937.1:0-15080 GCA_963574415.1 Tarsius wallacei
CGAGGAGGGCCCGGGGAAGGTTCGTGGGGGAGGGCTCGGCCTCATGAGGGAGGGGGTCCGGCTGCGATTCGTTCGCCCTGAGGCCATCTGGACGCTGGGCTGGGGCGGTGGGGCCGGAGACAGGCTTAGACGCAAGCTGGCCTAACACGCACCCCGGGGCCGGGAGGAAGCGGCCGGGAAGGAACGAACACGGGAAACTGGCAACCCGACCCCGCGCGCTCCCCCATCAGCTGTGTGACCTTCACCCCTCCCTCCCAAAAGCTCTGGGTGATCCCGGAGACCGCAGTTGCTGGGGTCGCGGCTTGAAGCCGAGCTAGAGGTTACCGGACCAAGCCTTTTCTAATTAGTTGGCTAAATTGGAAGCACAGACTCTCCTTGTCATGTAAGGCAGGTGTAGCCTCAGGTGTAACTTAGATCAAGTAGTTCCACAAGGCCTGGTCGGGAAAGGCAGGGAAAGGCAGAGAAAGGGTGTCGAGGGATGGCTGCTCGGTAGTGGAAAAGCAAAACTTTAGTGCGGAAAACACGGCCGTGCATCTTCGGGGGTGGCTAGTTTTTAATTAATAGCTAACTAGAGCAATGCGTTTTTGTTTCTCAGGTGACCACTTTAGAGAGTACATGTGTTTTCGTTGTTTGTTTTTTTTTAATAGAAAATTTCTCACTTGTGTTCTTAAGACCATTGCCTACCTAGTGTGTTTGGTAAAACCAGATAAAACTGCCTAGTGCTATGTGTGATGAAGGTCATTGGATTTGAAAGATGGTAATGTTTAAAAGTGATGCTATGAAACATGGCATATATAACCTAGTTATGTAAAAATATCTTTTCCTTGTGTACTTGATTTTTGATCTGTAAAACTGATGACTTTAAGTTCTCTTTTTGTTACTTTTTCTCTTCCCTCCCCCAAAAGAATCTGCCATTTTCGGTGGAAAACAAGTGGCGGTTGCTAGCGATGATGACATTGTACTTTGGATCAGGGTTTGCTGCACCTTTCTTTATAGTAAGACACCAACTACTTAAGAAGTAAGAATGTTTTAGTTCATCCATTTAACAGGTAATTAATGAATTTCTAATTTTCCTAAAAGTAGTGCTGTTTTTCCTTTCTTTTCATATCTTTCTCCCTAAAAAACACAAACACAGATGCATTGTTGTGTAAGTGTAGATGTGGCATTGGTGGAGACTGGTTGATAAACCTATAAACAAATATTTCACTAATAATCAGTAATAGCCAATACTTTGTAGTACTGTTGTCAGGCACACTTTGCATTGATTATCTCATGTGATTCCCCAGCAAGCCTTTGAGATGGATGATATAACCCCATCTGAGACACAAAGATGTTAAGTTGTCCAAGATCCCATAGCTAGTGATGGAGGATGAGGATTCTTACCCAGGCAGTCTTGTTCCAGAGCTTACACTTGTAACCAGGTAAAGTTCTAATAACCTGATGAATGTTCTTCTGCCTGAACACTTTTAGTAAAATAAAACTCATATACATAAAAACACTACAAATCTTTCCATTTCTTTTGTAAAGTAGCCATTGTACTTACATTTTTAAAAATCTAGACTTACAATACTGATTTAAGATGTGCAGATCTTAAAGGAGATAAAATAAAATCCTTCTAGTACTCTGTGATATTATCAGTCCCAGATGTTAATGCTGTTAATAAATCTATTCTTGACCAAGTCAGCCATCTTGGGAAATTCAAACTTCTGAAGATGCTTTTCTCATTTAGGCAATAGTTCTCCAGTGGGAGTGATTTTGCACCATAGGCGAGCACTTAGCAATGTCTGGAAGCATTTTTGATAGTCCTAACTAGGGAACAAAATACCATTGGTGCCTAGGTTGACAAACCTGGATGAAAGGTATTTATGTCAGTATATGCCCAAAGGAGTCTTTCATACTGGGAGGTTAGCAGATTTCCTGTGTGTGAATAATATGTTTACCTTAATGGTGATCAGAGGTTCTCAAAGCAATGTTATAGAATGCTGGAATGATTGGAATAAATTCCAAAACATAAAGGAAAGACTTTGTCATAGCTTAGAAAGGTAATGATTTATTCAGGCCATTATTATGGAAAGGGTTTGGTGCATGTGATGAAGCAAATCAGTATGAATAAAATCATGATACTGTAAACGCTTTCTGATGTGCCAGTCACACTGATAGACAGTATTTTAATGAAACTACCTGACTTCTGTTAAATGAATGGAGTTTTTAAGGCCATTAATTTTTGTTTATATTTTGCAGATATGAAGAGCACTTTAAAATGTGCAGTCTCTTTGAAAAATGGATCAAACTCTTGAACTCTGGCATACTGGATATGTTTGTAAATAAACTTACTACATGAATATTTCCTGCCTCTTTTCTGGAATAGAGAATATGATAGCTGAGTGTTTGCTTACATTATTATTTGGGTGATATTCCAGCATTAGTTTCTTAATTAAGAATTGTGTGTGATTAGTCTTCCCCTTTACTTTGGCAGAGAAAATTAATTTTACTGTATGAATGATTAATTTAAAAACCCAGTGGTGTATGCAGACTGAAGATCTGGTATTTGAGAGCTTCATTTTTTTCTCTGAAAAAAACTAGCCAGGCTCAGTGGCTCAGCCTGTAATCCCACGCTTTGAGAGGCTGAGGTGAGTGGATTGCCTGAGCCCACGGGTTCGAGACCTGCCTGGGCACTTGGCGAGACCTCATCTCTATAATAAATCAAAAAATTAGCCAGGCGTGGTAACGCACGCCTGTAGTTCCAGCTACTTGTAAGGCTGAGGCGGAAGGATCGCTGGAGCCCAGCAGGTCGAGGCTGAGGTGGTCGGGAGCGGCCACTGCACGCCAGTCTGGGTGACAGAGTGAGGCTTCTACTCAAAAAAACCCCCTGAAAATTGTGCCTCATTTGTGCCAATTACTAGTATCCATCTGGTTTACACTGATTAAAATATTTAAAATATAGGGGAGTCCCCTTGTGTCCCCTTCTACTGTGGGAGCTTTTCTGTCCTCTTAATAAATCCTGCTATCTTAAAAAAAAAAATTTTTCAAATATCAGTTTCCATTTTGAAATGGAAAATAATATGTATAATTTAGGAGTTATTCTCTATTCTGAGTTTTGACTATAATATATCCTAGTACAAGGGGAATAATGATGACTCCGAGTAGTAAACGTATCTGTGAAGCGAATTATAAGTAGTGAGTGCCACATATAATGACTTAGTTCCTAGGACTTTGTAAGACGGAGACGGTAATTAGCTATTGAATATTTTAATCCCTGTTTGGTCACAGTTGGAATACCACAGATGTTATAAGAATACTCTAAAACAATGCAAATTGGTGGTCTGTTGACCTTCAGACATTTTCGTTGAGAGGCTGCTGCACTGTTTGTATTTATTTTATCTTTCAGATTCAGAGGGTTACAAGCACCTGTTTGTTACATGGGCATATTGCGTACTGGTGGGGATTGAGCTTCAGGTGTCCTTATTCCCCAAATATTGAACATCGTACCCAATAGTTAGCTTCTGAACGCTTGACCCCCCCTTCCCCTCCCCACTTTGAGTGCCCCAGTGTCTATTATTTACATCTTTATGCCCATTTAGCTCCCATATGTGAGAACATGCAATTTTTCATTTTCTGTATCTGAATTAGTTCACTTAAGGTGATGCTCTCCAGTTCCATCCATGTTACTTCAAAGGACATGATTTTGTTCTTTTTTTTAGTGGTTTGCTGCACTGTTTTTAAACCAACATTTAAAAAACAGTATTTGAACCAGATTTTTTTTTTGGATTTTTGAAAAATTGCTCTGGGTACTTCTGCATCCCTTCATGGAACAAAATAACTGCCTAAGTTATTTCTCACCCTATCCTTAGGTTTTCTCCACGGCCGTACCGTGCAACTACTGATTTACCAAAACCTTATATTTTGATTTTTTTCTTTGAATTTGCTAAGGCTTATCTTTAGACCATCAACAACCACCTGACTATTACTGAAGTATGGCTAAACCTTAATTTATATGACTTTTCTAAAATATCCCCTGCACTTGATTGTGCTTGTTTTTCAGCTATCCAGTGGTTAATCAGGTGTCATCTTGCGTGAAACCTTAAGGTTTTCTAGCTTCAGAAAAAGCAAGTGTTCATAAAATGATTTTTTCGTGGAGGAAATGAGGATAAGGCATGCCTCACTGAATTGTTTTGAGATCAAATGAGCTACTATATGAAGACATTTTATCTTCAGATAAGTCTTAAGTATGATTTTGTTGTTTAAAGTACATTAGGACTCAATAGTGACAGTACTGGGTAGCTAGATCTAGGTAGAAAAATATTTGAGGAGGGTATTGATGAGTGGAAAAACTTCCCCTGCCTGTCCTGTAATGGGAGCACAAATGAAACACATGAAAGGAATCCTCATGAAGTTGTAGTTGTAGAGGCTTGATGAGTCCAAAATCTGGGTCTACCAGCAGGCTAGAGACCTGGGGACAAATCCAAAGGCAGTTTGCTGATGGAATTCCTCCTTGGAAGGAGGTCAGTCTTTGTTCATCAAGACCACCAACTGGTTGGATGAGGCCTACCCACATTATGGAGAGTAATAAGTTACTCAAAGACCACTGATTTAAATGGTTAAGTCATTTTGAAAAGCACTTTCAGAGAAATCTAGGATCTGTTTCATTACATTTAGGCACTGTATCCTAGGCAAGTTGACAAAATTAACCGTAACAGTTTCACATGGTCATGTGAGTAGTGTAATTTTTCCTAAACTGTTTTTTACAAATTAAAATGAACACTTAAAATGACAAGGTCTCCATAGAAATCCAGATTCACTTGAAAAAAAAATTTCACTGAGTGAACCAACACATGCCTATGTGAAACTAAGCAAGGCCAAGTAAAGTTTGTACCTTTTGCAGATGCTTTCCTAACTTACAAGAGTTACCTGAACAGGGATTTGGTTAGAATTCAGGATTCCTTCTCAAGAGAACCACTATCAATGCTTCCATAATTAAGATACAGTCATACAAGGAAAGAAGCCAAGCTGTCCTAATGGTAAGAATGGGGATTCAGCTGACTTGCTTGAATCTAAAGCCAGAGATGACACACTCATCAGCTTTGGAATCTGTGTCTCACACTGGCTATATGTTGAATAGAATAACCTAGAGGAGTTGTGAAAATTGGAAAGTCTAAACATAGGCAAATGTCTTTAGGCCTCAAATATAGAGTGCCTAACTCAGTTGAAATTCACAAGCGAGGTGGAGGTATAGGAGAGGTAGTGAGCATTTGTTCAACTTGACCCCAGAGCTATTCTGTAATAGTATTAGATGGTAATTCCCATTAACCAAGTTAAAGTTCCAGCTGTTGGCAGACATATCAACCTTTCCATCTCCATAAGTGATGCCACAGTAATGGTGCTGAAATGCAAATCTAATCATCATAAGCCATGTCTTTCCTCTGAGTAAACCCCCAGCTCCTTTTACAATAACGTTCTGTTTCAGCTTCGTCCCAGCCGCATGGCATCATGAGACATAATACTGCCAAGTCTCAGTTTAGTGACCCTTTTTCTGTAAAGTCTGCCCTTGCTGATTTTTCCCCATTATCGCTAACACTACACATAAGTCTACAACACCTTGTAAACAGCCTTGTGATTTAGCATGGACTGTAATCACTGACTTCCTTGCCTACTTCCCATACCAGCTTGTGATTTTTCTGAAACAGGCCTTTATTTATTCATGCATCCTCCATCTATAATTTAGTTAGTGGTCAATGAACACTAATTGAAAGGATTACTGAAGTCAAGAATGATAAAATTACCTAAAAAGAACAAATTCTAGGCCTCATATACATCAAAATATGTTTCAAGATGTTATGAGTAAAATGAATTTTTCCTAGATAATTGAGTTGGATTCTACAACAAATGTAAGTGTATTCAAATAATCCATCTATTGCAAAAACTCCATAGAATTAGGAGTTGGCACCAAAATGTACTCAGCTATGTCCCTGAACACACTGTTTAGTCCATCTGACTTTTTGTTTTCTTTGCAGACAAACCCTTGATGAAGGAAAGTGTGTGTTTTTTATATTCTGGCAGTTACCTTGTTTTGAAAAGCACTGACTTAAACAATTAGAATTGGTTTTTTGTTTGTTTGTTTTACAAAAGATAGAGCTCAGGAATTCCAAGGCCTTGCGTTTTCCTTAATTTGTTTTTCCTAAGCTATTTATTCCATTGTTCCAGGATCCCACACAGAATTGACAGTGTCCAACAATAAAAGTTATTGTCTCTTAAGTTATTTTTTGAAGAGTGAAGAAAGTTTTCCTTCAGATTACTCCTTGCCAGTCACTGACCAGAGAGTGATAAATCCACCTCTAAATATAATGCTAGCAAGGGGGATGGTGTGACAGCGATTAAATTTGACCAATTAGGATTTAATCACAAGTCTTAGGTGGGCAGAATGGACTTTGGAACACATCAGAATTCTACCAGAAAGGAAAGAGAAAGTGGCTATTGGGAATGCAAAAGACAGTGCTTGTTACAACTATTCTGTGTACTATATGGAGAAGATGGGCCCAAATGCCATAAAATGTAATAAGCCTTCATTTTAGTGTCCCAGTAAATAAAGACCATAGCAAAGGTCGAGTATACCTTCAGAATAAGCATTGATTACAGAACAGAAGAGAAATACTCTTTATGCTTTTTTTCTGTGTCTTCTTTCAGTAGGATATAAAGAATTTCTCTGTAGTTAATAATAAAAGCTTTTATGTGAGTAATGCTGTTATGCTCTGCCCACATCAAAACCTTTTTAAAAAATTCATCTATTATCAAGTGATACTTTGTTCTCATAGCTATTGTAATTTTATAGACCAGAAGAAAGATAGCCACTTTCCATATCTACCTAAAGACGGTGAAGATTCTTTTTAGTGGGTATATAATTCAGATAACTTAGAGCTGATTTTGTAGCAAGTTCTTGAACTTTTATTTGAATATGAGAACGAGTTGTCTGGGTTCTTCTCTAACCTTGTGTAGAAGTCATAAGGCTCTTCATAAATATGGCAGTTCTACTTCTGTACATATGACAGGATTGAACTCTATTTACTTTGCCTTGACAATGAAAAAATGAGCTGACTTGTGTTAACTCTACATGGAAGCTTCAGAAAGAAGAGTACCATTCACCAGCTTCCCTTCCTCCTGCTATAGAGATATAGCCTCCATCAGCCTGAGACCCTAAAAGACTGGTGAGCAGATCCCATCAAATGTATGGAATGATCAAGAAATGTTTCATCATTTAAAGCCTCCGGGGTTTGGAAGTTGTTACTTGGGTCTACCCTCATTAAAATACTTGAGTACTCCATACATCCTTGAAAAGTTATTACTTAACTTCTGTATCTCTCTGGTCAGTCGAAGAGTTATGTCAAGTAAATGATATAAGGACTCTTCCAATTTAAATTGAATTATATTTACAATTACAAATATGGATAACCACACAGAAACCCTAAATGAGAGGTAGTAAAGAAAGATCTCTTTTCAGCTCCTGTGTGGACAGGAGCCAGAATGATGGAGATAAATAGCTTTGGGTTATCAAAGTGGTTTGTTCAGATGCAGTTTTGAGTAGCTGCTTACTAGTTACTTCCACCTTATCTCTCATTCCCATGGGTCCCACTCACCCATTGGACACCTTTGTAAAAATTAGAACATGAGCCTCTTACTCAAGTTGACACAGCTTCATGACAGAGCACACTTGCTCCCTTGTTCAGCCACCTTTGTAACAGAACAGCTCTGTGTCACATTCCTGCACAGTCACCTCATATTTGAATTTTTCAGATTATTCCCACTGAAATTCACTATCTCCTTCCAATTTTCCAACATCTGATAAAAGGTAGATATTATAATAATTATGGGGCCTAATAGGGCTCTATATTTTTTAGATTAAACTTTGTGGGGTTTTTTTTCTTTTTTTTTTATGCTGGATTCCAAAACTTACTACTATGCTTGGTAAATATTAGATGTTTTGCAAATATATTTAGCTAGATGGAGGCAAGGAAAAATATTAATCAAGATTAATAGCATCTCCAAGTTTATGAAGAGCCAGTCTAGGAAGTTCTCTGTCTGATGCCTAATTCTCTAAGGAGGAACACAAGATGATTGCTAAATACCAATATATTAATAAATTTATCAAACTTACATCTTAATTTGCTTGATTTAATATTATCAACCAAATTCCCTATGCATTATGTTGTGAGAGCAATTTTATTTTAGCTATGATAATGCCTAGTGTGAAATCTCTATTAATTCTCAAGCCCTCATGCTAACTACCAAAACAGTTATACTTTCCCCACACAGGGTGTATATTAAGTTGAACCACATGCAGTTACCAACATTCCACATTTTTTACCCATTTGATGGCAATTTCTGATTGTTCAATCGTCATCTTTTTTATTTTCTTCTATTGGACCACACATAGAGTTCCTTTCATCCTCGCAAGTACCTGTTTGGGGAAGCTATGGATTTTACCAACACTAGAAGTTGACTAAATGAGTTGTATACACTTCGTGTAGCAGGACTAATTCTGCTTAACCTGGGTACTATTATCAGTCACAGAACAAGATGATCTGAAATTCCCAAATGTTGCCTTTTCCTCAACAGTCTGCACTTTGGGGGACTTAGCTCTGAATTACAGTACCGAGAATACTTTCTGACGAATAGGATGAGCTTAGAGCAAGACTCTGCTTTGCAGTGTTTTCCATTGTGGGATTTAATATTAATTATCTGAATTTTGAAAGGGAATCTAAATATTTCCAGATTATCATAAAATAAAAAGGAACATTATAAATCTAAATCTCCCCACATGTCCTCCACAAAACCATACTGATTGTCAGGAAAAGCAAATTAATGAGTAATTCATGTCTTTAACTAGGAAACAGACATTACCTATCAGTGGGTAAACAAACACTGAGACCAGCAAAATCGTGTCTAGACTTTTTATACCCAATGCGGGGCAAGCAGAGGCAGGGCAGGACAGGAACATGGATGAGGTATGTAGGTAGGGAGAATGGGGATGACAAAATGCAGATAAAAATCACTGTCGAAAACCAAGTGCCATGCAGAGTAAGAAAATAGAATCAGCTTGACCCTTGTAGATGGAAGCAGTGACTACTGGGGAATTGAAAGAAAATTAAAAGAGGAAAAAAAAAAAAAGAGAGAGAGAAACAAATACACATTTTGAAAATGGGCAAAAAAAAAAGGTACTTGAGAATGGACAGAGCCCAAGGCAGGATTCAGAATGGCATTGTTTCCAATTAAAGGTGATGTCAGTGGATGGTGCACTTGCTAACTTGATGATCAAGGAAGAAGAAGAAAATGAGGGGGAAATAAACATTCCTATAAAAACAAAGACAGGATCCCAAAATCAGAAGACAACAATTTTTTTCCCCTTCAAAACAAGAGCAGCACTGGTTAAAGAAACTTTAATATTTCACAATATCAAAAGAAGAGAGTGCCTTTGAACTGAGAAGCCCAGTTATTCTCCTGAAACTCTCAAGTAAAGTTAATATTGAAGCAAAGATATGACATGTCATTCATATAAATCTACTATGAGAAAACAGAAACTTAGATGCATAACATTTCATTTCAGCTGAGGAAAATTTTACCCCCAATAAATTCCATACTTGAAGCAGAAAAAATAACCTGTAGCACAATCCAATCTGAATTAAATAAACTTAAACAGTTGCAAATATTAGGGAAAAAGAAAACACCTTGAATTAGAAATTTAAAAATTTAGGACAGGAATAGAGTGGGGAGGGATGGGAAACAAGACTGAAGAAACAAGGAAAAAATACACAAAAGAAGACACAATAATCTTTGAAATTATAAGATGCCTAGGGATAGCTTTGCCTGAAGATGTAACAAAGGAACTGAAGGAAAGACATAAAACAGCTAAGAAATAAGTATAAAACAAAGACATAGAATGGCAAAATTTACATACGATGAAATGCACAAAAACTTAAATGACTTCATTGAGTTTAGACACATGTAAGCACATGTATAATGCAAACTTTCATTAAAATGTGGAGCATTACCTTAACCCTGAAACCTCCCTCATGCCCCTTCCAGTCAACTCCTGTCCTCTCCTCTGGAAGCAACAACAGTCTCGTTATTTCTACCAAGAAACTTTAGTTTCTTTCAGAACTTCATATTGTTTGTGTTTATACACAAAAGACTCAGAGCATAAAAATACTTTAGGTATATGTAGCAAATGATGTGATTTTAGGGAACGTGAATATCGGTATTAATTCTAGCATTATGAAAGCATTTCCCAGAGAAAATGTTACCAAAGAAGTTGCAGAGAATTCAATTGGAGAGTTGTGAAATATGGAATTAGCGACTTTATAGAGTAAAAGAATAAGCAGCAACAGGTGAGGTAAAATTTATTTACTTCTCAGAATTATCTTAAGTAGCACTAGAGAAAAGACAAAAAAGGATTGACAAATAAAGATTTTTAAAAATGAAGTATCCTTGAAAACAACAGCTGCATCTTTACATTTTGTGTCTTTAGAACCTCACAGTCTCTAGCAAACAGTAAATAATAAATGTCTGTGGAAGTGAACTGAATGGAAGAGCAGGCCAAGTAGACAGAAGAGTGCAAGCACCATTGGAGATAAGACAATGGGTAAACCTGAAGTAAGAAGCCCTAAGAGAAGACTTGATATATGTGTGACAAAGACGAAAGGCCATGGTAGGGCTGGAGTGGGGTGAGTTGTTGATGTGAGGGATTGAAGGTGGGCTGCAATCCCTCCTTCAATCCAAGCATATGGATGACAAGAGTAATAGTATGTTTGCAAACACCTACCTGATGACCTGTAAGAAGAGAAACTATGGAAAAGAAAAATAAACAGGAAGAAGTAATCTGTGAATGGGAATATGAGACTTCAGTCAGGATTAGAACATTATTCAGTTTAAGAGATAATTGTAAATAAAATGTAAGAAAATAATGCTTTCTGTTGCCCCTAATTGTCCCATTTCAGTAGCGGGGTTGTTATATCTGTGCACTGTATTAGATTTTTAGCAATTATTTTATATTACCTACATATACAAAATACAAAAACTAGATCTTTGTATAGCAACTCAGAAAAAGATATGAAAGTAGAAAATTCTTCAAGAGGGCAGCCAACATGAAAAGTGTTTTGGCTTCTCTAACTCCACAGTTAATTTAATTCTGGTCTTAAAATCTAAATGCCTCTACATTCTAAGACCTGCGGTAAAGTCTTTTGATGTCTTGAATACTTCGCACTTTCTCTGGCATTATAAAATAACTTTATAGTGCAGTTAATCAAATAACAGTAAGAGGCAGTACTCTACAGAGAGCTCATTTTAATATTTAATAAGATGAATCCTGGGCTCTAAAGTCAGAGGCAGCTCCACTTACATATGTTCAGAGGATGTCAGTACTCCATCAAGGCAGTATCTGTCAGTCCAGAACTCTATCTGCCCTGCCCAAAGAGTTACTTGACAAAGATGTATCTTCCTTTCACTCAGTATCTAGTTAACACCTATTTTAAGGTGTCATTGTGGCCTTTGAGATGAAACACTAAGAGAAATAAATATACCTCATCTTTCAGGAGTGCAAAAGTTTAGGAAAGGACACATACTTACACCAATTGAGTACCAGTAAAGATGTGGTAAGTGCTGAAAAAAAGGTTCAAAAAGTACAATGAAAGCATGAGTGGGCAACTGAAAACCTAGGGTATCTGAATCAATATTTGGGAGTTTGGGTCTTAAGGGATGGCCAGAATTTGAGCCTCTATATATGTAGGAAAAAGCATGGATTATACAAGATATAGAGTATATATATGTATATTAAATGTACACACACACACATATATATATAAGCAAGAGAGATATGAATTACAAGGATATATTTACAGGAAATGTTTAAATTACTGCTCTTTAATGCTCAAGGTAAACATTTATTTTGGAGATGGTTTCAAGCAGAGCAGAGAGATGCTATTATTTTGGTGCATGAATTAAGTCTGAAAATCTGGAACACTAAACCACTAAACCCTGGTTGTTATGACAACCTCTTTTGTACAGTTTGTAAGTAATGATGATAGACTCCAAAATATCATATTGTTAGAAGGAGTCTTCAATTAAGACAAAATTTTGGACCTCAGTGCCCTGGAGTCAAATCAATCATTAGTTTGCAAATGTGAAAAGCTTCCCAAGCAACAACCTAAAGTAACATGTTAAGAGAACTTAAAAACAAGCTAAGATTCAGCTATTAAAATGTAACCTATGAAATACAAAATAAAAAAAAACAAAGATTGGTAAAAAGAAATGGAAGCAAGGCTTGGTAATTTAGAAACAATTTTCAGCCATATTTGTTTCAGTTTTGTATGACTATAAAACTATTAATATGTTTATTTAATATAGCCCTGACTCCTCAAGGATACTTTAGTCAGATACTTAAGTCTTTTAATTTTGGTATGTAATACACACATGTACATGCTCTCTTTCACACACATGCATTTATATATACATGTATGCCTGGACACACACACATCAGAATCATTTCAAGAGAACTGATACGAAAATTAATGAGTATTTGCTATTTTTCTTCTTTTTTTTTTCTGCGTTGGAGTCTCACTCTGTCGCCTAGACTGGAATGCAGTGGCACACAGGCTCACGGCCACCCCAGAGTTGACCTACTGGGCTCAGGCGATCTTTCTGCCTCTGCCTTCCAAGTAACCAGAACTACAGGTGCACGCTACCATGCCCGGCTAATTTTTGATTTATTGTAGAGACGAGGTCTTACCAGGTTGCCTGGCCTGATCTCGAGCCCGCAGGCTCAGGCAATCTACTCACCTCGGCCTCCCAACGTGCTGGGATTACCGGCTGAGCCACGAAGCCCGGCTGAATGTTTGACCTTATGGGTACATTGAGAGTCTCTTGAAGAAGGAAGACAATGGCCTGAAGCTTAGTAGAAGATTGTTATTACATGTAGGATATGGCAAAGATTGACCAGTGAGCCAGTTCCAGTGGTATTTCATGAGATGTCTACACTAATATGATGATAGCTTAGGCCCAGAGATCATACTTTCCATTTTAAACATTCAAATTTGTCATTTCATTTGTGTTGGGTAGCCAAAATCACAGAAAACCATATTGTAAATGAGAAGAACATTATATTGATGTATACATAATAATCTACACTCACCTCTGGAGGAAAATGTACTGAAAAGACTAAGTTAATACACAAAGTATGCTTTGCTTATTATAGTCAGAGAAAATAACATTGAAAAATATGGAAGAATTTTGATATCAAATGACAAAGTACAAGATATCTAGTTTTAATATTCAGAATCAAATAATAGTTATTAAGAAATAAGTGAAGAATTGGGGAACTTTCACACATTACGTGATGTGTCCCTCACCATAGTGCAGGATATTAATATTTACTTTTTCTGTATATCATGCAATGAACTAAGCCGTTATTGTATTAGCTGAGATAGAAACATTATTTAGAACACAATATATTTTGTTACCTATTAGCGCTATTGCTGATCTTTCTTCACTCACTTGAGCTTAGAACTGGCGATTGTTCCAAATGGTAGGTGTGTGTATGTGCGTGCACTTGTGTTTTCCAGCAGCATAATCTCTAGGGTCTTCTATTAGCAGAAAGTTCTGCAAAGATAAGCTAAAGTGCATGTAATGAAGTAGTGAACCAAAGCAAGCAGGCATAATAATGAAAGCTAAAAATATAACTCATTTTCATCTTTTTTAAGACAGTTGTTACATAGTGTATTTTTATGTTTTGTTTCCTTCTTTGACAGTTGAGAATATGAGGGATGAAGGAACTGATGACATTTTATAAACAAAATTGAGAAATAGCTAGGCAAAAGTTTAGTAGCACTATGAAACTATTGAATTTAACATTAACAATACTTTGCCGTAAGTACTTATCGTTTATTCATTAAACAAATATTTATTGAGCGCCTACTTGGTTCAATGCTTGATATGCATCAATGAACACAACAGAGCAAAATCTTTGTCTCTTTTAACTTTATGTCCTAAAAAGGGAAAGATAGATAATAATAAGCATAACAAGTATATTATCTAATATCTTAGACATTGGAGTGCTATGGTGAAGAACATAGAACTGGAAAAGAGGGATAGTAAGTAGGGTAGGGAGAGATATACTGCAATTTTAAATAGAAATGTAGGCCTCATTGGAAAGCTAATATTTAAGCAGAAATTCAAGATATCTAAGAGAAATGTGTTTCTAAGGAAGAGGTTTTCCTATCAGGCTTAAGGAACTGCAAAAACATTCAGAGTGGCTAGAGCATAGCAGTGAGATACAGCTTACTAAGAGAGATGACACAGGCTGCTGGATAAAGGTGAATCTTGTAAGCCTTGGTAAGAACCTTGACTTTACTCTGAATTAGAAGGGGAGTCAGATTTTTAAATTTGAAAAGTAACTTAAATAAGAATACAGAAAGCAGGGAGCAAGATTGAAAGTGGGAGGTGAAGCCGGGCTCGGTGGCTCAGCCTGTAATCCCGCGCCTTTGGGAGGCTGAGGTGAGTGGATTGCCTGAGCCCGCGGGTTCGAGACCCGCCTGGGCAAGCGAGACCTCATCTCTACAATAAATTACAAAATTAGCCGGGCGTGGTAGCGCGCCTGTAGTTCCAGCTACGTGGAAGGCTGAGGCGGAAGGATTGCCAGAGCCCAGCAGGTCGAGGCTGCGGAGGCCGGGAGCGGCCCCTGCACTCTAGTCTGGGCGACGGAGTGAGACACCAACCCCCCCCAAAAAAAAGAAAACAAACCGGACGTGGTGGCTCAAGCCTGTAATTCCAGCACTTTGGGAGGCAGAGGTTAGAGGATTGTCTGAGCACCATGGCGAGACATCACCTCTACAATAAATTAAAAAATCAGCCAGGCATGGTGGCATATGCCTGGGTCTCCAGCAACTTGGAAAGCTGAGACAGAAGGATCACCTGAGCCCAGCAGGTCGAGGCTGCAGTGGCCATGAGTGTGCCACTGCACTCTGGCCTGGGCAACAGAGTGAGACTCCAATTCAAAAAACTAAAACAAAACATAACTAGAAAATAAGAAAAGGAGATCA
>CAUYQG010005942.1:0-39237 GCA_963574415.1 Tarsius wallacei
GAGAATGATTTGGAAGGAGGCAGGATACATGTGTGAAGACCTTTGGGAGGATATCACATTAGAACAGGGAAGAGGGAAGTTACCTTGACTTGAGTAGGTGACAGTGAAAATGGGGTGACTAGATGTGAGACTTTTTTAGAGAGAGAGAGAGAGAGAGAGAGAGAGAGTCTTTGAGATGCCCATCACGTGTATTGGATTTGGTAGCATAGTGAGCATTCATTAGTTTTGGTGGTGATGGTGGTGGTGAGTTGTATGTGAAAATCCAGATTAGAGTGAGTTTGAGGAGTAAGGAATACAAGGAATAGTAAAAGCAAGGGTTTACAAATCTTTCAAGAATTTGTAGAGTAGTTGTTAGAAATATATATAAGAGGTATTTTTTATTGTTTGTCAAGAAGAGACAGGTTAGGGCTTGCTAGTGAGAAGGGTAAGGAAGGGGGTGAAGACAGGAGAAGCAGTGTTGCCAGTAGGTTGAGATCCTTACAAGCAGTATTGAAGCCCATCAGATCTATTGTGCTTGCTGAAGGAAAAACCCAAGCAGTCGAATTTAATAGTCACAGAGTAGAATAGGGACTTTCGGTATTACCAAGTTCTAATGAACTATATCATAATATGGTCTTTAAACTTATTTCTCAAGTATTTCTAGAAATCTTACCATGCAGAAAATGTCAGCAATTCTTTTGATGTGTGAAAATGCTCTGGCGGTTTAGTCACTTGTCAGTCTCATGTCCAACTCCTACCCATCTGTCATGGCACAGTTGAAACCCTCAAAGGAAAGGCTCTCCCTCCCTCATCTGAATGGTCATAGTCTGGTGTTTTTTCTTTCCCCTCTAGTTTGGCATTTGTTCTTTTTACGTAGTTGTTATATATGCATATATTGTATATATGTGTGTATATATATGTATATTTATATAATATATTACATATATTTCTTCTTATTATTATATAATGGGAGGCAAAGACCATAGCTAAAACATGTTGTGTTCTCTATAGCACCTAGCTGTTACATTTATTTAGCTTGTTACCTTAAATGTATGTAAAGGTAAAAATGAGGAAGTGGTTATAAGCAGATTATTAAAAGAATTTATGTGAATAATAAGATTTTTGTGACTTGGCATCTGAATTAATAGCCTGAAAAATTATGATGCTGGGTTGTAAACTTTTGTTTTTATGATGCTTAGTAAAACATGTTTTGAAATTTCTTTACTATATGCAACTAGGGAATCAAATTATTTAATAACAACAACTCTGGTGGTACTTTGTTGTTTACCAATGACTTTAATATTATTATTCCGTTTAGACTGAGGATAACCCAGAGATACAAAGATACAGAAATCACAGGGATTTCATCCCTATTTCACAAGTGAAGAGACCAGAGAGATAAGTCAAAAGTCATATTTCTGGTATATGAGTGCTAAACCCAAAGGGACCCTCTGACTGTAATCCAGGGTACTCTCAATGTGTCCTATGACTTCTAGGTTTATTTTCATGGAAAGCTAGTTGGCTTGATCATAATAAATCCACGTGTAAGGGATACTTTGGTTTATTTTGTAAGAGAATAAAAAATCACTTGTTTTAGGAGTTCAGAACAATCTCTTGATGAGAGCTCAGATTACCTCTTCTTGAACAAGTTTGTCCTGGTGGTTCACAGCTTCTTATGTGGCCCCTATAGCAGTGAGAAAAACATCACCATCATGGATTGTGCTGATGGAAGTCACATGACATGGAATAGTACTAGAGCAACCCTGGCCAGCACTGCTCAATATAGTGAGCAAACCGAGTATTAAGTATTTTGGAAAAAACAGATACCTGTTTTTCTGGGGTTTTGACTCTGACTTCTGACTTCTGGCAACTACCTTTTTAAAAAAAGTTTAGTATCATTTTTGATTTAGAATGATAAGTTACATTCTAAAAAATAACTAGAAGTAAGGAAAGTCATTATCCTTCTTTGTAATTTTGTTATTGTTAAAGTTTTCAGAAACTGAAATAGTATGCATTAAATATATACGATCTGTAATTTTGTATTAAAATATTTAATAAGAAATTCTTTGACTAAAATTTTTGAAAAATATCGTTCTCATTGGACATAGCTTATTTAAACTCGATAGTAACTTCTGGTAAATATATTTTAAAAATTATACTAACTTAAACTTATAGACTTCCAAACTCTAGAATACATTTTTGTTAAGATAATTGAGGAATGAAAAACATCTACTTCTAAAAAATTGTAGAAGGACATAAAGCACTTTTTCATCTTCCTTCAAACACTTAAAAATGTTATTTGAATGGATTGTTGCTACTGCATAAAACATCTCCTTGTGTTCCTCTACAAATTGCTTTAGATAAGGTATTTGAGAATTGCTATACAGTGTTGGAAATAATTGAACTTGACTGTATATGAAACCAAAACATGCAGTTGACATATTGAATCTGAAACCAGGTGTTCCATGGCTCAATAGTTGTGACTCATGGACATAAATACCCAGAAATTTAAGGACTTTTTTTCCCTCTAAGGCAGTTGGTTTTATAACTCTGTGTAGACTATGGACTATAGTGTAGTTCTGGCATTCCTTATCTTCATTGCAAATGTCTTCTTTTAGTACAGTGTAAAATTTATTAAATTGGCATTCCAGATGAGCAACTGAAAATGATTTACTTTTACATCAGGTGAATTTGGCCTATGTTGAAGCAGCAGACTTCATTTCAGAACCTATTAACAGGGAGCCTCCTTCCAGAGAAGCTCAGCTACTGACTTTGCAAAACACGTCTGAATTTGATATTCTTGTTATTGGAGGAGGAGCAACAGGAAGTGGCTGTGCACTAGACGCTGTTACCAGAGGTAAGTCCTGATGTGGCTGGATGTAACACAGAGAAAGGTTTCATCCTCCCTCTTCAAAATAATGTATAGAGTGCACAGAATGCAGTCTACACTAGTGGAGTTACATTTCTGTTTGTTTCCTAATTCTCTATTCTCTGAAGCACCTTTGCAATTTTTGAAATACAGGCATTGCACAACTTTAAATTTAAATATAATTTGTTTCACTTCAAAGAATTTACTTAATAAAAAACCTTATTTCTGTGAATTCATTGATTTGATGTTCTGGTTACCTTTTTTTCTAATATATATTAAAGAAAATACATTTATCTAAAATAAAAACATTTTTATATCACCTGAAACACATTTATATCAGTAAAGGGTAGAAAAGATTTATTAAAATGAAATAATTATTGAGATAATTCTTTTTGTTCATGTAGTCTTAAGATATCTCTTCTAGTAAAATATGATCTGCAATTTAGGAAACTAGTTCATGTAAATAAATAATAAAAAAAGATTGTTAACCAATAGTTATGTCTCAGTCACCCTGTCTGCTATTGGAAAGACATGATGAGAAGGTCCTTAACAATGGAAACTTGACATGTAACAAAATAAATTTTGTTTGGAATACCAATGCTCTTGCACATAATATATTTAATAAAATAATAAGTTTATTTTGCCTATGAGCGTTAGTATGGAATTTGTAGTCAAGGAAATCTGGGTACATATCTTGGCTTAGCTTCTTTTTCGTGTGTGTGTATGTGTGTGTGTGTGTGTGTGTGTGTGTGTGTGTGTGTGTATGTACTTGGGCAAATTACTTAATTTCTCTAAGGTTCCTTATCTTTCAAATGAGGAAAAATATCTTCTTTGAATGATTGTTGTGAGGGTTAAATGTGCTTATTACTTAGAACATCTAGAAGATACTTAAAGCAGTGACTGTCACACATAGTACAAGCTTAATACATCGTATATAGATAACACTAAAGCTGCTGTTATTAAGAAGGTAAAAGGCTTTTAGAACCAATTGTCTTGGAGAAATAATCTTTTGTGGTATCCTTGGATGTGTGAATTAGGCTGGGTATTAGTGCAAGGAATTTTGACTCTGGGTTATTCTGGTTTCTCTATAAATTTCAATATTTATTACATTTTTCATGTTTGACAATAATTTATTACAAGGAATAATTCTTCTCAGGTCAATTAAATTACTACTATAGTCACTCTAGACTTAGTTACCTTATATGCCTGGTAGAATGTATTCTCATGGAGATGAAATAAATTTAAAGAAGTCTAAGCACACAACAACAAAAGAACTTTTAGATAACTGTGATTTCACAGGACCCACACTTAAGTTTTGGTTCATACAGACATCACACCCTAATGCCCTTTTGTCAACTCTAAATAATGATATGTTCAAAATATAGGCACAGGAAATTTACTCTGTTACCAAGTTGGCCTCAATTTTCATAGAATTTTCTGTCTCTAACCGTGGAATATAATTTGAGCCAGATTATCCTTGAACATGCTAAAGGATGTGGGAAGAACAGTTATAGTTTTCTCAAGATAATTGGAGTTCAGCTTTTTTTTTTCCTGACCTGGAAAGAAGGGTGGAAAGAGAAGACGCATTCCCAACATAATGTGAGATCTTGTTTGGGACTGTGCCTCCTAGATACTAGAATTTATTTGGTGGCAATTTTCTATATTAATGGGGATCATTTCTCTGGTAGGATTCAGGAAAGTTTATTTATAGGTATCTCCACTTCTTTTTTTTTTTCAGGTCAGAGTCTCACTCTGTCACTCAGGCTGGAGTGCAGTGGCACACTCACGGCCACCGCAGCCTCGACCTGCTGGGCTCAGGCGATCCTCCCACCTCAGTCTTTCAAGTAGCTGGAACTACAGGCACATACCACCACGCCCAGCTAATTTTTTGATTTTTATTGTAGAGATGAGGTCTTTGCCAAGTTGCCCAGACTGGTCTCGATCTTCAGCAATCCTCTCACCTCGGCCTCCCGAAGTGCTGGGATAATAGGCGTGAGCCACAGTGCCTGGCCTTCCACTTATTTTCATGCTATGAAACATATAGCCATTCTTTTTATTTCAGTTCTGCCAATACTCACTGAGTGCCTGCTGTATATATGACAGTATGCAAGGTCCTACATGAGAATACAAAGATGATTTATGGAGTCGGTACCTTTAGTGTGCTCATAGTTCTATAGTGCCAGTTTACATAGATAAGATGATAGAGAGCATGTGTCTTTTAAAGGGGTCATTATGGATACATACAGGCGAGGGTAGTCATATCTAATAGAATGGTCAGGAGGGGGAAAGCTGCCGATTTGGAATAGATAAAATTTTGATAGGCAAACATTGCTTTCTGGAAGTGTTCCAGTCTGACGGAACATGCAGGAGGAAATAGCATGGAACCAGTATATGTGGAAGACAGTATGTGTTTTAATTTGGAGCATGAGGCAATATAGGAGAGAACATGGGAGAAGAGTGGAAAGGCAGGGCTGGATCTGGTATACAAAGAGAAGGCCTTTGGGTATTACTGAATAGGTCTCTTTGAGCTACTGAAGTGGTTTGGTTATGAGGAATGGACAGCAATGAGGGAGGAACAGATATGGGCATAAACTTTCAAGAGATCTGGAGACAGAAAATAGAAAGGAGGTAACTTGATAGTGTGGTAGGATATAAAGAAGGGAGGTGAGAGGCAATATATTCAAGGATTTTTTTTTCTGTTTCCTTCTGTTTTTTTTTTTTTTATTCCCAAGATAGGAGTGATTCGACTATTTCTGTAGACTCAGAGGAAAAAGTCATTGCAGGGGAAGAACCTTAATATTAAGTAATAGAAGGCAAATATATGGAACAAAGTCTTGTGAAAATATAAGGAAAGGGATGTCAGACATGTTTTGGCAGGAAAGTAAGATTCTAAGACATAAAAAAGGGAGTTTGTGTGAGTATGAAGAGCTATTCTTAAACAAACACAAAGTGAAATGTTCTACTTACAGTGAGAGTAAGGGACATTAGTGCAGAAAAGGTTTGCCGTATAGAGAATGTGATAGGGAATAGGGGTTAATATGTAAATGTATTATCCATGTAGGGTGTGTGTGTGTGTGTGTGTGTGTGTGTGTGTGTGTGTGTGTGTGTTCAGTATTGCTGAGAGTAGAGGCAGAGATAATAAGACAGTAGTGTAGAATTCAGAATTGAGAATTGACTGGTTATCAATAATAAAAGGAGAAATGAAACGAGATTCTGTGAAAGCAGAGGAAATTGTTTAAATGTAGATCTAGAACTGGTGGGAGTTGTAAGGGAAGATAATGCCAGGCTTCTCTGGAAGAGCTGAGATGTGCTGCAGGACTAGGAGAGCAATAATAATAAGGCAACCACTAAGTGACTTTTATTCCTTTTCCCCTTTTCAAAAGTCTTACATATGTTCATTTTTTTGCACTCTGTATATTTGTATCTTTTTAAAGACACAGACAAAATTGTATTATTGTTACTCTTTTACAGTGTGATTCTTTAACCTAACAGTATATTTAATTAATCTTTACATGCTTATAGTAGTCATATTTTTAATGGCAAAATTCCATTTCATTTATTTCTATTTAATAAATTTAAGGGAAAAGATGATTACAAGGATGTTCTTTTTAATGATTCTTTACGTTGTTTTCACATTTTTGTTTGTTTGTTTGTTTTTGTTATTTAAAATAGTACTAGGCTGGGTGCAGTCTCTCATTACTATAATCCCAATACTTTGGGAGGTTGAGGCAGAAGGATTGCTTGAGGCCAGGAGTTTGAGACTAGCCTGCACAGTGTAGTGAGACCCCACCTCTACAGAAAATAGAAAAATTAGCTGGACACGGTGGCTCACACCTGCGGTCCTAGTTACTTGGGTGACTGAGGCAGGAGGATTGCTTCAACCTAGGATTTCAAGGCTACAGTGAGTAGTGATTGTACCACTGTACTTCACCCTGAGATAGAGTGAGACTCTGTCTCAAAAACAAAACAAAACAAAATAATACTGTTTGTGAGTTAAGCTGTTGTTTTTTTGTTGTTTTTTGTTTTGTTTTGTTTTGTTTTTGTAGCAGATCTTACTCTGTCACTCAGGATGGAGTGCAGTGGCATGATCACAGCTTACTGCAGTCTCGACCTCTTGGGCTCAGATAATGCCTCTGTCTCAGCCTCCTGTGTAGCTGGGACCACAGGCATGTGCTACTACACCTGCCTAATTTTAAAATTTTTTTGTAAAGACAACATCTTACTATGTTGCCTAGGCTGGTATCAAACTCCTAGGTTCAAGCAATCCTCTCACCTTGGCTTCCCAAAATACTAGGATTACAGGTCTGAGCTATAGCACTTGGCTATTTGTGAGTCAAGTTCTGAACCAGCTCTGAAAATACAAAAGTAAGTGTGGCTTTGACCTCAAGGAGCTTATAATTTATTAAGATTTGTTGAACAAATAAAGTTTTTCTTTGGGCAGTGATCAGGGTATTAGCTAGTACATTAGCAGATGGTTGTGGGTGATGATGTGATGATTGTGTTGATGATGATGATTTTGAATAGATAAGAGTTTCCAGACTCTGAATGTTGATTAGGTTTTTAATATTTATAATCAGTAACAGTTAAGAAAATGATATACTTTTAATACCTTCAGTATATTGATTGCTGTCTTAAATAATTGTCTTATTTTATGTATACATAATTCTGATTTGTAAAGATGAGCAAACCTTAGTTTGTATTTCTTTTATTATACTAGTAGCCCTTTGAGGGTAGTGTTTATAATTAAAATGTATAAGGTTATGCTGAAGGTAATCTATATTTATCCTTTTACAAGAAGTCTTGATCATATCAGTAGCCCTCTGAAGTGTGAAATAATCATGGGCATTTGGTTAATGAATTGTGCATTGTTGCTGTTCATTCATGGAATTTGCTCTTTTATTATATTTGATGCTTCACTTAACAGCAAATTTTGCTTTCTCTGCATTTGATATGTTTTTACCAAATTATTCCTGATTGTATCCATTAATCTTTAGTCACATTTGACAAAAATAAATTACTGTGATCTTTTAAAGTTACCAGTAATAATTAGATTTTTCAGGACATCAAAGTTTTGGGGGAACCACTAGATGTTAAAGGGCTTGTATAAAAGTGTTTGCACAAGCTTTTTGATAAAATACTATGCCCAAATGCAGTTTTGGTAATGGATAAACAAAGACTGGAGAGAGAAGAAAAAAAGTCATGGAGTCTTCACAATGAACATTTATTTGCCTTCTTACCATCTGCATTTTCTTGGGAATCAATTTCATTTGTTCCATTTGGGAATATTATTTTATAAACATAATATGCAGAATTCTCCGCACGTTCTCCTGCAGGTCTCTAGGATCAATAGAAATTGCTTCCCTGTTTAACACCTCTGTGTCCAGTTTCTGGGCAGAAGCACAGCCCTGAAGCCCAGTTGTGGGCACTTTGCTCTTAAAGGAAGCTGGAACAAGAAGCTGATAAATATATTCACTCCCTTAGGGATCTTCAAGGTGGTTTTTTTTTTTTTTTTAGTTTTTTATTTTCTTCTATGTGACTTTACCTGTACATATCCAGGATTACCCACTACAATTTTGGTTTAAAATCTGATGTTTGAAACTTAACTTTATGACTTCAGTTCAAATTCCAGAGAAGACTGCCTCTTGCTGGAGGAAAACATTATTTGTAGTTTGCTTGTTTAAACATGTATATATACTCTTAGTTTATAAGTGGCATCTGGCTAGCAATTCTTGATTTTTTACTATAATTCTTTCCAATCTAAGGCAGTGTAACATGGTGATTAAGGACACAGGCTATGAAATTAGAATGAACAGGGGTCAAATATTGGCTTACTAGCTCTGTGACATTCAACAAATGTCTTAACCTTATAGAAAGCCTCATGTGTCTCAGACAAAAATGAAGAATAATAATAACAGTTTTCTCTATAAGTAAAGGTTTGGGAAAGGGAGGAGGTGTGTGTATTGCAGAAAAATGCAGAAAAGGGAGAACCTTGGAGATAGTGCATTCTGTGAATTATAGGTCTTCACCCTACACCATGAGGGTAGGATAAAATTTCATTTCAGGTGGTAGAACTGCAGCAGGTGAAAGTTTGCTGTTTACGGGACACTCTAATTAAACCAGATTGCAATCCTTTAACTTAATCTGGACATTTATCATAATTTTAGTTAATATAGTGATTTTCTTTGTCTAGAGTCGGGGGAATGGACCTGAAAAACTGTGCTAAACTTTATTTGGAAATATAAGCCTATGAGACTACTAGATTAATTTTGAAAAATAATGCTGATATGGGAGGCAGAGATCCATCAGATACTAAATATATCCTAAAGCTGCTATGATTAAAATAGTTTGATAAAGAAATAGATTAGTGGAACAAAAGTAAGAGTTTGGAAATAAATGTAAGTATACAAAGTTTAGAATATGATAAAGGCAGCATTTCAAAACTGTCATTATTTGTTACTTAATAAATGATGTCAGAGTATCCACTTCCCCCAATTTATATATGTGTGTATGTGTATACATATATATATATTTGTATTTACATTTTGCTTTATCATATTCCATGTGAATCAAGAATATAACCATAAAACTATTAGAAGAAAGTGTATGTACATTTTTTTTTTAAATTGAGAAGGAAAGGAATTTTTAAGTACAGCACCAAAAAAACCATAAAAGAAAAGCTAAATTTGATTTTAAAAATTATTTTTTTTTGATTTGAGTTTATAAAATTTGATTTCATAAAAATTAAAATATCTATGGCAAAAATATAATAAAATAAAAACGTGAAATTTGGTAAATATTTATAGACTGTCAGACAGGGTTTGTTTCAGGTTGCTTTCAACTTTTCTATATCCTTTTGTTATGTTATATCTGTGATAAATTATAGCTGGATTCTTTTTATTGTTTACACTTAATAGACTATCTTTTAGTAGGTGAATTTAATTTATTTATGTTTACTTTGATTCTATGTGCATTTATTTTGTATTTTTTACCTTTATCTTTTTTTGCTTTGCTTCCCCCCGCTTCCTTCTGTCCTTATTAGATCAATTTTTTATTGCTCTGTTTCCATACTTTCAACTCTGTAGATGTAGTAGCTACCATCCTCAGGACCCATCACAGAATTTTTCTGAAACAAAATGGCAGCTCCTTCCCTGTGTTGATCTTGGGGGCCCTGCAGACTCACTGCTGAGCCAGCTGGCACCTTGACTGTGGTGCTGTGTCCAGATTTGTGTCTGTCTTCCTGCTTCCTGGGCATGTCCTGGCAGATAGTTCCTAGCCCCAGACAAGAGAAACTTGTCAACCTCCTTGTGTGAGAGGTAGAGTCCTTCTTTAGTCCCAGCATTCAAGTGCTCATCTGGCTTCCTTACCTTTACTTACAATTGGTAACTGTATTCCTCTTACCTTTCAGGAGCTGAGATATAGGTTGTTTATAGACCTAAAGCCCAGCAAGACAGAAGCTTTTGGCCTAAACACTTTGCTCTGAGTTTTTGCTATGTTACTGGTCCATGGAATGTTTATCTTATTCTTGAGTCAATTATGCTCTTTAAAATATATACATATAAAACTTTCTCTGTGTTTGAAGAAGAGAGCTTACAATGCCATATTGGTCAGAATTTTATTTATAGCAATATTTATAATAGTAAGAGATTGGGGTTTGGCTTAATAAGTTGGGCTATATTCAGTTACTGAAAAGAGATAGATGTATAAGTATTTACAGGGAAAATGGCTAAGATGTGTTATACATTTTGAAAAGCTAGTTGTGATGAAGCACTGTTAAATTTATTTTTAAAGCAAAATGGCATTCAGATTGTGTGCTTTCGTTAGCATAAACTAAATTTCATTAGTTTCTGATAAAATACATTAGACAGTTTTGATAGTTAACATTGTTTACCCCTGGATTGATTTTGTAACTAGGAAGCCAACAGTGTATTATTTTCATTATTTTCTCATTTCGTCTTTTTATATTGTTTGGATATTCTTTCTTTCTCTGAATGCTATTTTTATATACCAAAGTGAAAAGAGAGAGCAACAACAGCAGCTCCCTTATTTTCCGAAACTACTATTACAATTAATGTTATATCCTACTACAGTTTTGTGACTATAATAATCAAGTGTGTACTTAGGGAACACAAAGTATGTTAGTGATATGTTAACACTAACTTAACATATTATCTCTAGTAATAGTTCATCTGTTTTCTATTATAAACATAAAAATAGGTATAAAATAACCGATTCAGTATTATACACTTTTAGAAAATGCCAGGTCAAAACATAGGATCCTGATCATGAGGTTTAATAAGCCAGGATTACTTTGCGGCTTTAAAGGAGTGTTATTTTTTAGAGAAATTGATCCTTCATATAAAATGTTCAGCCCTTGGGTAAGCCCCTTTTCTTATTAATGGCAATGGCTGCCTGAAATCCAAAGTTAAATGCCCAAAGCTTTTCTAAACAAAGATAAACTCACTCTTAAGAAAAAAAAAAACCTACATCATTTTTTTCTCCGTACAGTATGTGGCTTTAGTGCCTATGCCTATGGTGCTAAAGTACAAAGTATCTTAAGATTTCTGATTTGTGCAGTATTACCATGGTGCCTCTGATAGTTATTTCATAGTAATTACTCTCACCTTTCATTTAAAAATACCTTAAGAATGACATTTTTGAAAATTTATTCTAATGAAATAAAGATACAGGGAGTTTAAATGAAAATGTAATTTTATGGTACTATCTGTAATAGTGAAAAAATAACACAAATTTCAAAAATATTACATTATTGTAAATATTCAATGTAATACTATCCACAAATTAAAAATGAAATTACAGAAAAATATTTATTGACATGGAGAAATGTTTACAATAAACAGTGTTAAATGAAAAATATTAAATATGCCATATGATCCTATTTTTGTAAAAATGTACATATGTGATTATATACATGCATAGAAAATGTGAGCGTTTAAATACCCAAATGTCAACTGTGGTTATCTCTGAGTGGTGTGATTACAGGAGAGTTTTATTTTGTTCTCTTTGCTTCTGCATTTATTATATCGAGCATGTTTTTATGCATAATAAGATAATCAGTAAAAGGTATTAAAATATACTTCTGTTCTATTTCACGTTGTGAAAGTTAAATGTCGTACCATTTTTCCCCTTAGATTGTAATTATTCATCTATATTCATCCAACTATCTTGATCCACAAATTGGTTTAGTTGGAAGTAGCTCAAGATTCTCACTCAGGTCAAAAAAGACAAAGCTATAAAGAACTGTGTTTAGTTCATACCCCTCTCTTTACCCAGAAAATATGATTTCAATTTGCTAACAGATGGGATGAAGATAAATGGAAGGTAGATTTCAAGTTTACTTTAGTCTTCTACTGTAACTTATCTTGTTATTCTGCCCAAGGTTTCAGTGTAATTTTACTCCAAATATTTTATTACTGTCATGAAATTCCTGAGACTAACTACTAAAAGTAATCAGTAATAAAAACAAAAGATTAAATAATGATAATACCACTCCCAAATATTCTGGTTCGTCTCCATAGCGATAGAGCTTATGGCTTTCCATAAGAAGTCACTGCTAACAAGAAAAGAGAAAAAAACAAAAACTGTTTCTTATAACATCTTGAGCTAACTTAGTGAGTTACTTTCAGTGTGTAGAATCAAGTTCATCCCTCCCCAGAATTTGGAGAGCTCACTCTTTTTACCCCAAAGGAAGATCTTTCTCCAGCCTCATCAAATCCATAGCAGTAAGTAGTTACTTGAATCCTGAGTACATTACTTTTGATGTCCTTCAAACATATTTTACCTAAGAACACAAAATGCTGGCAAGTAACTCTCTTTTTTCATTTCCTTGCCTTATGCTTAAAATATCAGAAAACTAAACTCTTTATTTCAGATCAGTTATTTCTGAGGGGCAGAAAACATTTGGATTTTTGAGAGGTGAAACAGAAAAAAACTTATTAGGTAATGGAACCACACAAGAATATCAGAAGTATTTTAAAAGTTGTTTGTCTTCATTGGTTAGTAGTTGGTTAGTCAGTAAAGGAATAAAGTGATGAAAAGCAGAACTTCTAATAATATCTTTATTTTTGTTATTTTCCTTTTTTGCTTCTCATTCAACAAAAGTGAGAAATTTAAACTAGCATACAGTGGCAGTTGAAAATTAAACATTAGCATTTTTTTGTGGTTTGGAAAACTTTTAGTAATACTTTTAGGTTACATGGAGACTAAACTTTTAAGTTTTTGCTGTGAAAGGAGCAGTATAATTTCTTTCCAGAAATTCTGATGGGTAACTTGATGATTTGACATTGGAGATAATGGGACAAGAAACAGCCTGGTTTGACATGCCCGTTTTAACTTTTGTTGGTATTCACTAGGGTTTCTCACATAAGTACATGTGAATAACTTTTAAAATGTCCAATACTGGAAAAAGCAGCTTTGAGAGCTTTAAAGTGTTAGCTCTCACTTAAATATACTAAAATATCCTCCGGAGATGGCTTGCTAATTCCTAGAGTAGTTCCCTGCCTCACACTGTGTCAGTTTGAGGAAGAAAAAAATACCCACCCTGACAACACAGCCCATAAAATTCTCTCTTCACATCACTCTCCAATACCATCTTCTGCTTTGTGGGGCTGGATTCATTACCCCGCTCCTGCTAAATGGCACTGGTCCTCTAGGTGATCTCCCTCTTCTCCAGCACTTCTCCTCCAACCCCACCCCGACCCCTCATTCCTGCAGTCAGAGAGATCTTTTCTAGAAATCTGAGTTCTCATCTTAAAACACTTGAATGGTTCCTCTGACAGCCAGCATAATAATATTTCTCAAAACAATATCTGAGAATTTCTAAAAGAAATTTGTTTTATTTCTTTTTTATAATGATAAAAGATATTAACAAGCATACCTTGTTTCCTCAGAATGAATACCTTGTAACTGAGTATAAGACTCAGTATAAGACTCTGACTCAAAAATATATATATATTCTTATTTGTGCTTGTGTGTCATTGGTACCGAATTTTATTTTTTCTGATGAAGCATTTATTTCTTAAACTGATCCAGGACCCATAAGAAAGTTCTCAGAGGCAATTTCCTTTTGAACCAATCCAGATATTACTTACTTGTGTGAAACAGTGACTCACAGGACAGTATCCAAATACCCCAATGTGGATGGAAAGTTCTTTGTGATCTGCCCTGCCCATTCCTCCCACTGGATCTCCTTCATGTTGTCTCTCATTCCCTGCACTCCAGCCCCTGTGTGATAAACAGCCCCTGAATAAGCTGGGCCACATGGAACCTTTTCTTAAGTTTGGTCTTTGCCAGTGATAATTCTCCACTCCATCTGTCTTAAACACGTACTCCTCTATATAATCAGCCTTTCCTGAAGACCCCATCTCCAGGTATAGTGAAAAATTTCTATCTTGGTTGCAGTTAATCTTCACACAGGGAATTATGTCACCAATAAACTACTCCCGAAATGTCATGGCTTAAAACAGTAACACTTATTATCACCCAGCTTCATTGGGTCTGGAGTTTGGGTGAGGCTTAGCTGGATCCGGTGGCTTCAAGCCTCTTAAAGGCTACAGTGCTTTCTAATAACTCACATGGTTGTTGGACTGAGGCCTTCCAACCTGTTGGCTGGGGGGGCCACCCTTTGTTACTGGACTCAACACTATGACAGCTTGCTTTACTGGAGCTAGCAAGACAGCACTTAGCAGTCTTTCATGACCTAATCACAGCAATGACATGCTGTCACTGTGGCTGAATTCTGCTCAAGAGAAGAAAGGTGCTAGGTCCAGCCCAACTCAAGGGACAGCTGCGATTACTGGAAACTGCCGAAGAAGTCTGTCCATCACAGTCTGTAGGATACTTTTGGGCAGCCCCAGGTAAGGAAGCTGTGGGCAGGAGAGAGGCTGCTTCTTCTCTCTGACTTGTGTCCCTGTCTCTCATGATGTGAGCATCTTAATGCCATGACTATGATTTCAAAGTTTAAAGAAAGGTATATTTTAAATAATCTGCCTATTAAATACCATTTGAAAGTCAACTCCCTCATCTGATCTTCAACTGAAGAAAAAATGCTCTATTTTAGAGCTAGAAGAAGAACTTTGTGTTGGACTTACTAAGAGAAAGTGATATAGCTTACCGAGACAGCACATTCATAACAGATTTGCAAATGTAATTTTGACTATATGCAATTCTGGATTTATATCCTGATTTTACCTTTTAACCCGGAGCAAAATAAGAGCCTTCTGTATTTTCAAAGGTGGCCCCTGTTAAACTCTGCTGCACTTAGTTTTCTTACCTCTCTTTGATCTGGGAGCCACTTGACATCCTGTTTCATGCCTCATTCACTTCCATTGTCAGCATTTTGGCTGTCAATTTTCTTTTAAAAATATGTACTAATATTTTTCTGAGTTTTGAATTCATTTAATACTAATTTTACTAAGCATTGTTTGGGTTTTAATAGTTGAGAATTTTACAGAATTTTTTCTAGTATACATGCTTAGAAAGAGTGACCTGGGCCTTTGATACTTGTAATTTTTATGTTATTTTGCTAGTTAGTTAGGGCATTAGCAGTTTTTGCCTTTGAATCAAAGTTCTCTACTTTTCTCTCCATGGTTTCTAAATATTTTGTCCTTTTGAGTCAAGGGAATTGCCCTGATTTTATGATGACATTTGGGTACGATATTTAAACTGTTAAAAGTTATAAAAACGACCCTTTGGTATTAAATGTAATAAATGGCTCTGAATTGAATACATGCACAGGTTCTCCTATGTGAACTTTGTGAGCCCAAACTGCTCCGGTTACATATTCTTATTGTAATTGGATTCTATGACATTCTCTCATTTCCCAAGAGTATGCCAGGCCATGAAAATTCTTTATGGCTTGGTGTTGATGTATACTTAGGGTCTTTTGAGGTTTTGGCTTTCATCTCTCAACCAGTGTATGATACTTGTACTGGTGGTCATCTCCAGTCCTGAAGAGGCAGGGTGTCTCTGCAACAAACCAAAATAAAGCTAGTTTAATCCCTAAGAGATCTGTAGCAATCCTCAAATAAAGGGGGCTGGGATGACTTTTAGAGCTCAACCTCACCTTATCAAGAATTTTTTTTTTTTTTTACCCATGAATACCCTGTACTGTGTTTATTTGTACTGGCTTGTATTTCTTTGTAATTCTAAAATATTGTCTTATCAGAAGGTTTTAAATTAGACTGTAAACTCCTCATAACAGAAATTTTTCTTCTTTCTTCCTCTGTTTTGATATCTTGGATATCTTTTCTTATTTTATATCCACCATGACACCACCTTGACATATTTCTCAGTAGAAGTCAGCACAGAGAAAAGAAGGAGGTCTAGTCTAGATTTATTGATGATGCATGCATTAGAGTGGATCAGAGATGAGGGGCTGGGACATATCTGGACTCTTGTATTGAGGGATGTACTTGAGTTCCAGAAGGCTACATAACAACACTCAGTTAACTCTACATGGGTAGAATTGGGTGCCAGGCTCTCCTTTGCCCCTTTAAATGCACCAGAGTATGTTACTGCCATGAAATTGTAATGTAATATTTTCTAGTTGTGATTCATTCACAGTTTATTATGCTTCTAGTTCTGGTTTGACTTTTCCCCCAGGAAGAGCCTAAAATCTCTTCATTATAATATAGACAGTGTACTGCACTTTGAATACAAATTTATCCATGTTCAGAGTAATTTTTCTTGTGATTGTCTCTACCCTGGAGAAGTGCCTTTAATGAATTACATACAAATTGTGTAATTTAAGAAGTTAATTTGGCTTTCTGGTTACACAGGACTAAAAACAGCCCTTGTAGAAAGAGATGATTTCTCATCAGGGACCAGCAGCAGAAGCACTAAATTGATCCATGGTGGTGTGAGATATCTTCAGAAGGCCATCATGAAGTTGGATATTGAGCAGGTAATTGTGTATGCTGGTTGTTAAACAAAAATTGTGACTATGCTTTTTTCTACCCAATTAAATCAGTTTTTTTTTTTTATGGCTTTTAACATTTCTTCTTGTTGGAAATACCTATTTAGCGTATTCTGCTGGAATATCTTTCAGGAGAGGTGTGTCAGTTCTTTCCTGTAGTATTATGTTTATGGGTAATCAGGGGCTTTTTCTACACAGGCATGTCAAAGTAGCAGATTTACAAAATCACTTTTGGATGTGTTGCCTTTTAACAATTGTGATTGGGTTTTTGCCAGTGGCCACCAAATTGCTACTTCGCAAGCAGTTTCAGGGGAGTGTTGTAATGCAGGGGGAGTGCCAAATTGATCCTCTTAACTGCAAGTGCAATCATAGCTCATATTGTCACTGACATATTCTTAAGGAAAAGATGATCTGAGTCATGCTTTTCTTGTGTCACACGTTATTGTGTCCAGCCTGCCACCATTTGAAAACTGCCAAAGCAGTGCAGAAGATGACATTTCCCAGAGGGTAAAAAAAAAAAAAAAAAAGTCAGCTGAACTCCCTATCTGCTTTTCGTACATGAAAAACACAGCAGCACTGACTTGACATTGTCAAGTTTTGAATCTGTCCCCTTTTTTTCTTGACAAGTCAGTTTTGAATCTGTCCCCTTTTCTTATGTTTCTCTTCGGCATCATGATGGATGCAAAGAAAACAGTATAGGGTTTAGAATCAGCTAACCTGTGATGTGTTCTGGCTTATTTACTCAACATTTATGAGTCTCAGTTTTCTTATTAGTAAAATTAGTATAATAATAGCAGTGCTGGCTCTTTAGACAGGCATAATGAAGGCCACAGCAGTTAAGACAAAAGCCTTTTTATAATCTGTAAAATACTGTACAGTTGTTAAGTAGCATTATTGCTTGTTTCAGTGAAGGCAAGATGGAAACTTTTAGCATGATTTGAACAATCTGTTGTCTCTTACACAGAGAAAATATTATGGGGAACTGAGAAAGGGAAACAATACAGAGGATGCAAGATAAATGGCTACAATAATCTTGTAACTCAAGTCAGGAAAATATCTTACACCTGGGAACTTTGACAGCATGTTTTTCTCCTATGCAAATACAGTTAAGGTTTCTAAAAAATCTTTGAGGATGACCGCATGATGTATTATTAGAAATTTGATTAGGAGGGAGCTATCTTCATTCAGAGGTAGAAGGTTTCTGTGTATCAATCAGTTGGCAGGGTGTCTATTTGCCATTTGAAAATATTATGATCTATTACTGCCAAACTAATTTTCTCTGTTTTGCCTTTCAGTATAGGATGGTAAAAGAAGCCCTTCATGAGCGTGCCAACCTACTAGAAATTGCTCCCCATTTGTCAGCTCCGTTGCCTATAATGCTTCCAGTCTATAAGTATGCCTTTTGATTTCACCTGTATGCTATTTGCTTATTGGAAGTCAATGGAACAACAATTTTAATGGCAATAATTCCTCAATGTATATTTCTTAATGTAGTTCTAGTTGGTTCTAATCTTTAATCCTTTTCAATTTAAGTGTGGCTTTTCTTAAACTACTCTCTACTGACTCACCTCTAAGGACCGGATCTTGAAGGCAAGAAAGTTGTAGTCTGTATTTATAAGTATTAGTTTCTTACTCCTGGCTGAGTATGGTGGTCCATGCCCGTAATCCTAAAGCTTTGAGAGGCTGAGGCGGGAGGATCACTTGAGCCCAGAAGTTGGAGACTAACTTGGCAATATAACAAGACTCTATCTCTACAAAATTAAAAAAAAAATATTAGAGGGTTGTGTGTAGAGTATAAAATGCAGAGCCAAAAATATACTACTGCAAAATCTAAATGTACTATGTAACTAACTTGAAACCCAAACCATTTTGAGTGATGTTAGGTATCTGAGTTATCCAAAACTGAAATTTACTTAGGAGGCATCAGATTATAAATGATAAAACCCAATTTTCCTAATGTTAAAGCTATGCATGAAGTTGACTTAAATTGAAATACAAGTAATATGAAAAAGTGGATTACATAACTTTTTTAACCACATGAATGAAACAGATTTTATAGTTTTGTCCATCTTTTGTTATAGATTGCTCAGAATTTCTTAAACCAGTGATTCTTAATCATGGTTGCACATTTCAGTCATCCTGTCCTCCACTTGAATCTAGTTAAATCAGTTGCTGGACATATAAGGCCCAGGCATCAGTATTTATTTTTAACCTTCCCTGGAGAATTCTAATATGCAGCCAGATTGAGAACCACTTCCTTAGAGAGGATTCATTTAAACTCTTATTGATTTACTAACTTACAGACTTCACCTGGGTTGGTGTCAAAAACAGTTATGTAGGTCTGTCTCTTTTGCAGTCCACTTCTAGGTATGCATTGTTTCTTAAATGAAAAGTATCTTCTGATTTGAGATGACAGCCTATAATGTTGTACTCTGTTTCTAAAGAACTTTTCCCCCTATTTATGCTGTAGGTGGTGGCAGTTACCTTACTACTGGGTAGGAATCAAACTGTATGATTTGGTTGCGGGAAGTAATTGCCTGAAAAGCAGCTATGTCCTTAGTAAATCGAGAGCCCTTGAACATTTTCCAATGCTTCAGAAGGACAAACTGGTAGGAGCAATTGTCTACTATGATGGTATGTGATTTTTTTTTTTTACAAGACACTTTTCTCTCACTCATGACTCTTTAGTATATTCTTAATGAGATAGTTTTGCATCCTTACTTTGAATGCTGATCTTATGCAACACACAAATACACAAACGCACATGCATACACACACACTCACTGTTTTTTCTAATATTGGTTGAAAAACTCCCCTGAATGTTTTGCCTTTAATATTGTTTGTTTTACATATTCCGTTTCTTCTTTGATTTCTACTTTGTGTCTCATGGTTGGTTTGGTCCATTTCTCACCATTATGAGAAATGGTCTCTACCTTCATGCCATTTAATTTATGGGTTTGCTAGTGAATACTTGCCTTATGAATATATTATAATGTTGAAGGCAGCTGAGGATCTGTTAGGTTTTCTAGATGAAACCTCTATTTTCAAGGGGTTATAAACCTAGGGGAAAATGCCCCGTAGGCTGAAATTGACATGTTTTTATTTTGCACAGGACACAATTTTTGAACGTATAATTTATGTGATGAAGGTGGATGAGCATTGCATCTGTTAAACCAAGCCCTCAGTTTTTATTTCTTATTTCATTATTGTTAGACATTTTCTAACAGTGACATTACCTACTGTTCGTTTGCCATGTGTTCAATGTTCTTTCCCTCTCTTTTATTTTTGCATGTGTACAATATAATTTTGTACATTTTTATTTGAAGGACATAAATATATCTCCAGATAGACCACAAAACAGCAAAGCCATTTGTGAAATTTTACTAGTATTTTTAACAAGTGTATGAGATTAAAATATAGTTCAAGGATGTTCATTTTTAGGGAAATTGCTTGATACAGATCATTGTACATGTTCAAAAAGTCTTAGAAATTTTGCAATCCAAAGGACAGCTTAGGCTCTGTATCTCAGTGAGCCCTCCCACTCTCCCCATTATACAGTCTTTTCTATTTAGTGTTAGATATCTAAACTCTTAGCAAGAATAATTGTTTTTTGTTGTTGTTTTGTTTTTCAGTAGACTTTGATATTTATACTTCATATTGTGGGATGTCCTCAAGACTATCCTTGTGGTTTTTTCCCCTTCTTTTCAGTGTTACATTTCTGAATCAATTCAGTGCTCTGTCAGGCTTTTATATTAAATGCAAAAAATATGTGTACAGTGGGGGTAAGAAGGACCAAACTCAAGAAAATGTCCTAGGAACAACAATATTAGAAAAATGTTAAGGGTCTTAGGTAAACATTAAAAGCTAGAAAATTCACACTTTGCAGTGCCTTACAGCCTCTGAACACTACAGGGGGGCCACTTAACTACGTTTTTGGTGCCCTTGATTGAGCCTACATGTTAAAGGACAACCTTAACTGTGAATTTGCTTTCTCTGCATCAGACCCTTAATGTTAATCCATTGTAGTTTATTGGGTGATTATAGTAAAGAGGTTTTTGGACCAGGGAGGAGTAAGAAGGTATTCTGTAAATAGCATCCTGCCTATGCTGACATGGAAATGTTTGTGGCATTTGCCTCTTATTACCAATCCCTCCCACACAAACCCTCTCAAATACTTACTCATTTTCTATACTATCCACTGTACTGGGTCCTAACTAATTTTGTTTACTGGTTTGTGCATATTTGAATCTTCTTAACAGAAGTGTTAGTGGGTATCATATCTGAATTTGTGACATCCTATCTTATGCTGGTTTAGTATTGTTCTGAATTGTAGATTCTTCTTGGTTCTACAAGGAGAAACCAGGGGAAACCTAAGTTATGTGATGCAGAAGAAATTTTTCTATTCAAGTCAAGGGGAAAAGACCTCTTTAATTTAGAATTGATCTTCATAGCTTGTTATAGGTTGTAAGATTACAAGTTTAACAGATTATTGATACAGTTTAAAATTATCATTTAAAATAATTTGAAATTGCTATTTGGAAAATGGTTGTAAAATCTCAAGTCTTGAACCAAAGGAGTAAAAATAATTGTATTTTACTAATTTGAAATAAGGTTTTTGGCCTTGTTCTGAAATGACACAGGTACAACTATATTCTACTTGAGGAGAAGCATAACAAATATGTGAAACAATGTAGTTCTCTGTTTTCACAACTGTAATCATATGTGGGGCAACTCTTGTTTTACCTAATATGTTGTGATGCTCAAATTGAACGCTGACATGGAAAAAAAGGTAGAGAGGAACATCGGGGTAAAAGGATTAATTGCAGTAAATGCATGTTCCAAAGACGGAAGGAATGCCTTATACCTTGACCGGAAGAATATTACAGTGTCAGCCTGCTACCAAAGTATTTCAGAGAGAAAAAGAGTACCCTTGTGAACATTTACCATTACAAACCCAAATCTAAACATTGTAACTTATAAGATAAATTTTTCTTATCAACAAAAAAATACACTCTTCTTCATAAGTAACTATTCTGAGAATATAATAAGTCACCCAAACGATTTAAAGATGAATTTGGGCTCCTTGAAATAACTTTTTTGATTTGCTTAAACAATAATAGATTGAGGTGAGAGAAACATAAGATAACCATTTTAAGGTAAGCAAAAATAACAATTTTTATAACTTCACTTAGGGAGAATGAAGAAAAGGTTGCATAAGTAATCAAATGAACTTTTAATGCTACAAGAAGTTTTCCTAGCTAAAAACTCTTGTTAATAATACATTAAACAGTTACATCAGCACCGGTGAAAAGTGAAATATAATAATGTAAAAATATAGTGGGACAGACTAGTAAACACTGCTGTTAACTTGAACCATGGGCTGAGAAGACCTTTTTAAAATCTCTTCAACACAGAGATGTTAGGGCTTTGAAATACAAAATATACAAAATTTAAAATGTTGTCTTTAAATTTCTCACAAGCAGAGTTCATCCTAAGTAAATTCTGATGGCCATTGCATAGGCTGAGGGCAAAATCTATTCCTTCACAAAAGTCCATAAAGGTGATAAAACAAATTCCATATACTTTCTGGTGGAGTAATTAGAGTGGCTATTCTGTGCATGGCATTAAGTGTGATCCATTGTCTTATTTTATTGTTAACTGCTGAAAAGCACACATATATGGAGGAATAACTATTATCTTTTTAAATGCAGACAAAATAAATGTCAAATTTCTCAAAATTCACATGAAATGAAAGTTGGAATAGGAAGCAATATACCAGGTTTTTCCTCTAGTTAGAGAAAACATGCAGTCAACTCACTGGTTTTTGACGGAGACTTGTTTTATTGTTTTCTTTCTTTTTTTTTTATTTTTTTATTTTTTTTGAGTTGGAGTCTCACTCTGTTGCCCAGACTGGAGTGCAGTGGCCGCTCCGGGCCACCGCAGCCTTGACCTGCTGGCCTCTGGCGATCCTTCCACCTCAGCCTTCCAAGTAGCTGGAACTACAGGCGCGCGTTACCACGCCCGGCTAATTTTTTGAATTATTGTAGAGATGAGGTCTCGCCAAGTTGCCCAGGTGGGTCTCGAACCCGCGGGCTCAGGCAATCCGCTCACTTGTAGTGTTTTCTAACTCGCCCTTTGCCATCTCCTAGCAGAGACCTACCAGATGGACCCATGGCCATTCCGCTGATAAGGACATTATGAGACATAGAGAGCAGTGGCCAGGCCATCTCTCCTGAGTCAGAAGGAAGTGTTTAAGGAGTGATATGCTTGGGTGACTTGGCAGGCTGTGAGATTATGCAAACCAGCTGCTAGGGGTGGCCAGTTTTCTCAGGAATTTATTTTTTCTTCCTCTGTCAACTTCAGTCTTCCAGTTCCCAGAGTGGATCTTTGGTGCTATTCTAGTTGGATTCTAGTCATCTGATCTAGTTCATCTCTAGAAAATGAGATAAAATTAAAAATCATTAAATATTTAAATCCACTAAATAACCCCTGTAAATTCTATAAGATGAAACTAGAGAACAAAAATTATGGCTTTAAATTTTCCTTTCTGAGAGTCAAGACATTGAGAGAGATGTCTGTTATTTCATATTTGATGATCCCTCTAAGTATTCCTTATGCACATATGAAAATAGCAACCTACAAGAAATTACATTGGCTTTCCTAATGTAAATAAAAGTTGGTTATATCTGTGTTTCAAAGGGGGAATTAAAGCCCAGGTTTCACTGGAATATTCATTTTTATTCCAATCTAAAACTCACAGCACACAAATAGATGAATTCAGCTCGTGAGAGAGCAAAGGCAATTTAATCTCTGGCTCCCCTGAGGTAAATGTAGTTCACGGTCCTGCCCCCACCCCAACCTCAGCTATAATCCCTGGCTCCTGGAGGTAAAAATGCACTGAAGTGAGGAAAATTTTGCAGCAGGATATAATGATCCAAAATGACAGGGACAATAATGACAATGAATTTCATGTCTCCCAGTCATGAGCTGGAGATGCTTGACTAGGCTGACTTATACAATTAAATTGTTACAGGTGCAGCAGGAGATGCAGTTAGCTGTATGCTTTGGGGAACGATGCCCCTGGCTAAAGGCATATTGTGGAATCCAGACTCTTTTGTTAGGAACAAGCTATTACTCCTCTAGGCATGCACCCGCAATTGTACACTTTAATAAAAGAAAGCCTGGGTTAAAGACAAGTCTTTTAAGGTGTTGATTTTATCTACTATGAAAGCTAAAAAAAAGAAAAAGAAAAAAATCAATTACCCAGTACCTCAAAGGTGATTTTTTTGGTCTTATGTTTTTGTTTGTTTATTGAGTTCTTGGAACATAAATAAAATTTAAAGATGTTACCTTTAATCCTCATTTATGTTATTTGTGTACAGAGTTGTTGAACTAATTGAGTATTAGCTACTTTAAATCAGACAGATACATTAATTTCTTCAGCGTAATAGAAATAGGTTAAATAGATAATTGAACAGTGTAGATTTATAAACAAAATAGCAGTGCCATTATGCAAGTTTGGGCTACTTGCTTCTTAGTGCAATTCTTGTAAATTGGAATGATAATCTCCAAAGTGGTGTGTGCATAGGACCATCCACTGGGGTGTAAGAACACATTAGAACTTCTACTTCCATGTACTGTTTTAAAAATCAAATTCCTTGTAAATCTTTTTTTGATATGTGGCATCAATGTCTACAATATATAAGAACAGTAGTACATACATATGTGTACTTTATATAAATAAATGTACATTTTAAAGATAGATGTTGACATTTACTTTACTTTTGGAATATTCAATTCAATTTTTCTTTTTGGGGCCACTGGGTTAGTAATTCATCATCATTTTATTTCTTTGATAATTGGAAAATTTAAATGTTTTCCAGATAGATATGTGTTTAGTGAGAGGAACCATTCCTCTGGAAGAATAAACAACCAAATCCCTTTCTTTTCCCAAAGTCTGATATCTGTGAATTTTGATTGCGGTGGATAAAAACAAACACGCAAAAAACTATTGAGTAAGAGAGAGTGTTATCTTGGGGACCTCAATGTTATCAAAATTTTGCATGATATAGTAAAACTTTTTTTATTTCATAATTTTATTTTATTTTAATTTATTTTTTTGAGTTGAAGTCTCACTCTGTTGCCCAGACTGTAGTGCAGTGGCGTGCTCCAGGCCACCGCAGCCTCGACTTGCTGGACTCTGGAGATCCTTCGCCTCAGCCTTCCAGGTAGCGGGAACTACAAGCATGCGCCACCACGCCTGGCTAATTTTTGATTTATTGTAGAGACGAGGTCTCGCCAAATTGCTCAGGTGGGTCTCGAACCCACGGGCTCAGGCAATTCACTTGCCTCGGCCTCCCAAAGTGCTGGGATTACAGGCTGAGCCACCGAGCCCAGCCTGTTTTATAATTTTAATTTGTATCTTAACACAAAAATATAATAAATTCATTTAAAATATAATGTTCTATTTACTAACAATTTCCAAGGCTCCCAACCCCTTTCAGATCCTTATTATTGTACAACTAAGGTTTAAAATTATGTAAATATTCATACATACAAAAGAAAAGTACAACACATACATAAGTTGTAAAGCTTAATGTAAAGATCCTGGAATCCACAACTGGCCTTTAAACCTAGACTATCACTGATACATTGAAGCCATTTGTAACTACTCCCCATTTCATTCTTCTCCCTCTTCCCTAGAAATAGCTGCTATTCTAAATTTTATTTTTAGGGTTCCCTGTCTTTTAAAAAATCATATCAGATGCACATGTATTTTAAAATAATCTATTGTTTAGTTTTGTTTTTAAACCTTATCAAAAGTGTTATATGATGTATTTGTTAATATAAACACTTTGGAGAACAGTTGGACATGCCTAGTAAAGTTGAGCATGCATGCATGTACCTGTGCTCCAGTAATCAAATCCAGATTTTATTACTAAGTAGGTGCTCTTTCATGTGACTACCAGGATGTATGTGCAAAAAGTTCATCAGAGCATTGGGGGATAATTTCAAAAAGGAAAATAACACAAATAAACATCAAGAGACAAATGAATAAATAACTTATGACCTTATCGCATAATGGAATAAACACAGCTTTGAAAGTATGTGAACTATAAGTGGAACTATACATATGAGTCCTAGAAAAATGTTGAAAATGACTTGATAAATTGCCTCACAATTGCAAGCATCACAGTCATACTAGAAAGCCACTTTCCAAGGTATTGTAGTGTAGCTGAAACAATCAGTGGTATGAAAGTAGATGATTTGGGTTTACAGACTTAACTGCATTTTTGAGCCCCACATGCTTCATCTATACATTTAGGCTTATGACACCTCACAGGCTGTTTGAGATTTAAATGAACTAATAAACATAAAATAACTTTATAAGTGCAAAACATTATTCAAATATTGTTTTATTTGGGTAAATTTTATGGATACTCTACAGTCCATCAAATTACTACTTTTCATAAAAATGTTCCCAAGTAGAACATCAGTTTATGAGCATCTCCTTATATATTTAAAATTTGAAGGTTCTTCCAGAAAAATTTGCCAGATATTCTTAGAAATAAAGGAAAAAAAGTTGTTCAAATGAACATGTTCCAGGTAAGTGAAAGATTAAAATCTTTATGGTTTAATAACTAAAACCCACAACATTTTAATAGAACTTCCTCTAAAATTATCCACTTCTTAATTAGACATTGCATTAAAAACATATTTGTTTTAGTATTTCTCCTTGTTCATATGTAGGTTTACACTTCTAAATTAAATGGATGGTTCATATCTTGATTTCCTACTGTCAGCTTTCCTGTTGTATTTCTCCTCTTGTTTTCTGTGAGTTACATAAATGAAACTGACATTATTGCTCATATAGCAGGCATATTTTTTTGCCCCCGAATGCTGCCTTTTTGCTATTCAGTGTATCTGGATACCAACTAATGCTAAATGAAGTTTGACATGTACCCCTAAGAAACAAAACTTATAAATCGTGGCTTCAAAGGAAACCTTGAATAAATAGGACACACTGTGTCCACCCAGGCTAACATCTAACATATGCTTTAGCTTTCTGATGATGAGACAGAGCAAAATAGCCCCCAGGAAACTGCAATTGTTTACTGCTCACTTGACCAGCATGTATTAAATACCAAGCTTTCATTCTCTTACAGTTTTTTTTTTAATTAAAAGCACACAAAAGTAGATTTGACCAGGTGTAGCATACTGAGATACTAGTCATTCATATTTGTACTCTGTATATAATAGCAAAAAAACAGTGCTCAAAATTCACCAATAGTGGGATATGTATATAAGTTGTTTGAACAGATAGTTCTGGTGAGTTCACAGTAAGCTGTATACTTCTCTCACTCTTTTGTTGCTCAATTGACCCTTTTTGAAAAGATGTAGGAGCAAAGGCAAAAGCTATTGAATCAAAAGTCTCTGTCCACTCTTACGCCCAGTTTTCTTATTTATTAAAAAAAACTTATGGAGCCTCCACTATTTGCCAGGCATTGTGCCTGGCATTAGGGCCAAATATATTAAAGATATAGTTCTGACTCTGTATGCTTTGAGGGAGTTCACTATATATGTGCCAGATATTTTGCTCAATGCAGGGTCTCTACTACCAACAATGATATACATTTGTGTAGCAGAGTATGGTTTTCTAAACATTTCTTCCCATAAATCATCAGACTCAGCTTTGTGTGTATACGGGGATAGGATGTTATGATCCCTATTTTATAGGAAGGAAGAGGAATCATAGCTAAAAATCTGCATTGATACTTTGGATATTGATGGGGGATCTGCAAGTAATTTTTTTTTTACTATAAAAAAATAACTGAAGATTACAACATCATGGCTTCTTTCAGCCACCACTGGTTTTTATATCTGTCGCATACTTTAATTTTTAAAAAAAAGCCAACTCATTCAAAGTATGTCTTTAAAAGGCAGCAGCAAGGTATCTTGCCATTTTTAGTGCATTTTCAACAAATATATTTAAATGTTTTTAAGTCCACGGCAAAACATTTCAGCCATTCATTGTTCTGGGCATTGATGTTTATCTCATAGATGCATTGAGTAGTGCTTTTTTAGCTTTTCATATTGCTTTATCATCCTATGTTTTGTGTTCTCTAAATATGTTGCCCAGTTTCAAAAATGTTCAGCATAATAGTAGAATAATAAAAAAATAAAAAAATAGCCAAAAGTATACTTTTATTATAATTTTATTATAGAAAATTTAAATATATAAAAAAGTAATGAAAATAGAAAACTGAACTTCCACTTTCAACACTTATAAACTTATGGCCAGACTTTGTCTATACTGTCATCTATACACTACACACCTCCACCCCATAACAAGCATTTCATCCATGAACATACGTGAATATTTATTCTGTATCTTCAAAGTTAAGTAATTCCTTTTGAGTACAACCACACCTAAATTGTTTAACAATAATTTCTTAATACCAAATATCTGATTATGTTCACATGTTCCCCTAGTGTCATAACTTTAATAGCTCCTGATTAAAAAATCAACCCATAAAATAAAAAAAAATCTTAGTTAAGATTCTATATCTTTTTTAATGGGTAGGTTTCCCATTTCTCCCTTGTGGCTCTTGTACACTGGTAGTTAGACCTGTACCATTAGTCTGTTGCTGCATAAGAAGCAACATTTAAACTCAGTGGCTTAAACACCAGTTAATGATTTCTCATAGTTCTGAGAATGGATGGGCTCAGCTGGGTGGTTCTCACTTGGAATTGCTCACATTGTTGTAGTAAGATGGCAGCTGAGGTTGGCGTAGTAAGATGGCAGCTGAGGTTGGCATCTTCTGAAGGCTTTTTTTCCCTTATGTGTTTGGTGCCTGGACTGGGAGGGCTAGGGTGGCTGGGGCTTGGTCTGGCTTCTCTTTCCCCCACCCCGGTGACTTCTCCATATGGCTAGCTTTGACTTTTTCACAGGGCAATCAGACTTCTTAGGTGGTAGCTGGCTTACCTCAATGAGTACATCAAGATACTAAGGTGGAAATGAAAAACCAAAATGAAATGAGATTTTTTTGGGGGAGGGTTATCAACATAGACTCATATTTGTATGTGATGGGTATGTGTCAACCCATTAGAGTTATTATTGTTCAAATTGTCCCATCTCTGAGCTATGGGTACTTCTCTTAAGTTGGCCCTGAGCCCTTTTGATATGCTGTCAGTGGTCTATGATGACTTCTGTGCTATCTGCTATGACAAGATCTTCTGGTCTCTTCTCAAAACGTTCCTGTCCTAGTCCTGACAGTAGACATTTCCTCCAGTAAGACTTGACTCCCTCTTGTGGAACATGGTAATTAGAGACCATAATCTATTTGCTATGAATGTTTATTGCTACTAGTTGGTCATTGTTTCTAGCTCTTTCAATAGAAAAAAAGTAGGAAAAAAATTTGTGAAAAAGAAACTCATGATAAATTCTTAGACATAGTTTCACTTCCAACTCAGGAGTATATAGTTTTTATTTAACTTCATCAATCATACTTCCAAAAATACTATTACTGAAAACAGCTTAATTTTTTCAGTTTTGTCATTCTTGGTGTATGTGCCAGTGGGAACAGATAGACAAATTATTGTCTTTTAAAGTTACTTGACAAAATCCCTGTCATTGTGCTTATGCCATCAACTTAATACACTTCAGTTTCACTTTGCTTTAGATAATTAGGAAATTTTTTTAAAACTGTGCTTTTGTTTTCTAACTATGTAAAATACAGGGTTTCAAAGTAAAAAATAAGAACAAAGACTATTCAAAAAAGGCTAGCTTCTCTCCCTGTTTCTCCTACTCTATTCCCTTCTTCTCTTTAAAGGTAAATTTTTTTTAAAGAATTTTGGTGTATCCTTTTAGTGTGTATATGCATATGTGTATATTATACATACACTTGTTTTACTCTCCCTAATAGAGTGGATATTACATTCTATAACTACAAGTCCACAAAATTTTAAAAGGTGAAATTAAAAAGCATCCAGGAAACAACTTTCATGGAATTACATTTTATAGCCATGTGAACTGTTTAGATAAAAATATATCCACTGATACATTCTTAACCATCAATAAACCACATTTTCAAGTTATTTTTTTATAAGTGAAAATAAAATTTTATTTCCTTTCTTGGATACCACAAAACAATGGCACATCCACAAGTTTTATCTGTATAGAGAGCTTAAAATTAGTCTGTGAATCTCAAATGCTATTATTATCATTATGTGAAATATGCTCTGATTTGTTTAAATTTGCTAAAACCTAGTTCGTATCATCTGCTTGCATTGAATGCCAATCTGCTTAGTCAGACTAAATGCTCGTGTTAATTATAGTCTTTTAAATAGACGAGTCTATCTTGTACAAATATATGAAACTATACTTCTTGGTAAAATTTTGATATGCTTTATATTAGTAGTTCATTTAAAAAAATAAGAGATAAAGCCAATTAATTGTAAAGTTAAGAAGTAAGAGTTTGAGGAATTTTTTGCTTTTGTTTTAAAAACATTGGGAAGACAAATGCCCCAAAAGTGTAAGCTGTTTTTAAAAGTGCTGCCTTTTGTAGCTTAAAGTAATTATCCAGTGCATTTGGCTCAAAATAATTCTCCTTCAGCAACAAAATCTTACAGGTCACATTTGGAAACAAGGGGAGAAGGAAATAACTGACATTGGAGTATTGGGAAAGAAATAGGAAATAGATGGCGATAATGATTGATCGTCAGGAACTAATTTTTCTTGCTACTTTCTGGTAAAACAATATAATGCCTCACAGATCTGTTGGTAGATTCCCTGTGTACACATTACTGTACCCACTCTTAACATAATTTTTACACTTCTTTCAAGGAGATCAAGAGTCTTTGCCCAGAAACATATTTAGGAAGGGGAAGAAAGAAAGAATAGATGATATTTAAATCCATTTTGGAGTTGTTCTACAGATAACACACAGCAGCTTTCTTAGTGTTATGGAAAGCCAGCTTGGTATTATGTATCTAGCCTTGCAAGAAATAGCAGTAATAAAAATATTCCTTTAATTAAAAAGCCCCATACTTTGTTTCAACTACCAGTTCTACAAACAAGCCTTGGAAATATAGTAGAAAAACTGTGAACAAAGTATTTGGTGCATAGTTCTCATAAATATAACTAACACCTTGGTAGATTATATTATCTGGAGCCAAATAGATTACTATTTCAGAACGTAAATCTTTAAACTAGTTTCATTATTACTGGTAATACTTACTCATATCACACTTTATATTCATAAAACATTCTATAGATCATATATTCTCCCACAGAAAACATAAGCCACACAACACCTATTTTTTTTAAAAAAAACTCAGCTTTGCACATTAAAAAACACATACACACACAACTAACTTCCCATACAATTTATATAACTGTTGCTCCTTTTGTGTCCAAAACCAAATATATATTCTTCCATCTTGCCTTCACTGGAAAAGTATTACTAATATATAATTTGCTATCTATTCAGAAGAATAAGTCTTTGAGAAGAAAATATAATAATAGACAATAATGAGATGAAAGCAACTACCAGATTAAGAACAAAATTAAATAATTTGTGTTTTATATCTTTATGTCAAAGATGACTCATATGTAACTCTGAATTAACTGGAAATAGGTAATGCCAAAGCCTTTCAGTAAACCAGAAACTTCAAATTTCCTAGGAGTCTTAAATTTTCTTAATTTTTAGCCTGAGGAATACTATAATGAATGGATTTGATGATTCATGTTTTATTTTTTCCTTAAGAAGGTTGATGTCTGACTGAAAGGTCACTAAGAAGGGGCTCTTGGGCACTTCTCTCTCTTGATAATTGTATGTGTGCAATGCATTGTACCTCAAATCCATTTGGGTGAAAGAGAAGGTATAACTATATCATCATTAAAAAAAAAAAACTAATCTGAATATAGTCAAGATATGCACCTTAGACGGGGTATGATAGATCATGCCTGTAATCCCAGACTCTGGAAAGCCAAAGTAGGAGGGTTGCTTGAGCCTAGGAGTTTGAGACCAGCCTAGGCAACATAGCAAGATCTCATCTCTACAATAAATAAATAAATAAATAAATAAATAAATAAATAAATCTCTACAATAAATAAATAAATAAATCTCTACAATAAATAAAATAAAATAAAATAAAATATGGATTGCCCGAGCCCACGGGTTCGAGACCCGCCTGGGCAACTTGGCAAGACCTCATCTCTACAATAAATCAAAAAATTAGCCGGGCGTGGTAGCGCACGCCTGTAGTTCCAGCTGCTTGGAAGGCTGAGGCAGAAGGATCGCTGGAGCCCCAGCAGGTTGAGGCTGCGGTGGCCGGGAGCGGCCACTGCATTCCAGTCTGGGCGACAGAGTGAGACTCCAACTCAAAAAAAATAATAATAATAAATAAAATAAAATAAAATAAAAAATAGCCTGCAGTCACAGCTACTAAAAATTTTTTTTTTTACAGATTAAATACATTATTCACTGCTCTCATTTCCTTAAGAGAAAAAAATAAGCCCAATTTTTTTCCAATAGTTGCACCTTTCAACAGCATTTTTTTTTGTGTGTGGGGTTTTTTTGAGTCAGAATCTCACTGTGTCACCCAGGCTGGAGTGCAGTGACAAAATCACAGCTCACCTCAGCCTCAACCTGCTGGGCTCAGGTGATCCTTCTGCCTCAGCCTTCCAAGTAGCCGAAATTGTAGGCACGTGCCACCACGCCCAACTAATTTTTTGATTTATTGTAAAGATGAGGCCTTGCGAAGTTGCCCAAGCTGGTCTCAAGCCCCTAGGCTCAGGCAGTCTTCTTGCCTCTGCCTCCCAAAATGCTGGGATTACAGACATGAGCCACTGCACTCGGCCCAACAGCATTTTTAAAAACAGATAATAAATAGTACATGCTAGTTGTAAGAAATATGTTGTATGACAAGATTGATATTTATTTTTACCTTTTTCCTCTGTCTTGTATATTTCTTTTTCTCATCACAACTTTGGTTAAAATTGGTATTGTTATGATCCTTAAATACGAGAAAAGAGGAAGAAACATATTTCTTCATTCAATTATGTCAATTTTTAAAGTAGCAAAACCTCTTATTTACTTATTTTAATTAATTTATTTTTATTTCAATAGCTTTAGGGAGTACGAATAGTGTTTCGTCTGGGCTTTAAGTGTATCCCCCACTCACACCTATGCACATTGTACCCCATGGGTGATTTTTTCCCCATCTCTTCCTTCCTTCCCCTTCTGAGTCTCCACTGTCCATTATACCATTCTCTATGTCTTTGTGGGTTCTTGGTTAGCACCCACTTATAAGTGAGAACATGTGGTGTGTGGTGTTCTGTTCCTGCATTAGTTCACTTAGGATGATGTTCTCCAATTCCATCCAAGTTGCTGCAGATGACATTATTTCTTCTTTTTTTTGTTTTTAACGTGCCAAAATTTTAATTTGCCTCAAGCAGAACACTTGAAATACATTTCAAAGTCTATTTTACTTCACATTTAACGGTGGACAACATTTCAAGCCAATATATTGGCATTACAAGATTGTCGAACTTTAGTGTAAAAAGACCTTCTTGAATCAGTGGTGCTATATTATTCATTTATTTCTTTGTTTTAAAGATGTGGGGTACAGTTCAGGATTAGGTATACAAATGATCATTGTACAGGTAAAGTTTGGGCCTCACTTTGGTCCCCACTTCACCTGGTTTGAGATCAGATACCCTTATTGATGAGGTGTGCCTCTCTACTCCCTCCCCAGCAATTTCCCACTATGGCCAATCTCTTTCTTATAGCATTATGATAATTGTTCAGGGTCCTTTTATGAGTGAGGACATGTGGTACTCAGTACTTTTTTTCTGTGATAGATCACAGAGTATTACAGACTCTAAATCCATCCAAGTTGCTGCGAAGTTCATAATTTTGTCCTTCTTTATGGCCATGTAATATTCCATCATGTAAATGTACAACATTTTAAAAAATCTAGTCTACTTGCAATGGGCGGCACGATTGGTTCCATGTTTTTGCTATTGTGAACAGTGCTGTAATAAACATGCGTGCGCAGCTATCTTTTCTGTAGAATGATTTTAGTTCCTCCAGTATATTCCCAGAAGGGGGATTGCTGGGTTGTATGGGAGGTCAATTTTTAGATCTTTTAGGAATCACTACACTGTTTTCCACAGAGGTTGTACTAGTTTACACTTTCTCCAACAGTGTAGCAGTGTTCCCTTTTTCCAGCATCCTCTCCAGCATTTGTTGTTTTTGAGTTATTGATGATGGCCATCCTGACTGGAGTTAGGTGGTATCACAGTGTAATCTTTTTTTTTTTTGAGCTGGAGTCTCACTCTGTCACCCACTATGGCGTGCAGTGGCACGCTCACAGCCACCACAGCCTCGATCTGCTGGACTCAGGCGATCCTGTAGCTGGAACTACAGGCACACGCCACCAAGCCTGGCTAATTTTTTTTTTTAATTTATTGTGGAGACGAGGTCTCACCAAGTTGCTCAGGCTGGTCTTGAACCCCTGGGCTCAGACAGTCCTCTTGCCTCTGCCTCCCAAAGTGCTGGGATTACAGGCATGAGCCACTGCACCTGACCTTAGTGTAGTTTTAATTTACATTTCTTTGATGATTAGAGAGGCTGAACATTTTTTTTTAATCTATCTGTTGGCTGCTTGTATGTCTTCTTTTGAGAAGTGAAAAGACATTATTTCATTCTTTTGGCTAGCTGAGTAGTATTCCGTGGTGTATATACAGCATATTTTCATTATTCACTGATTGGTCGATGGTCATTTAGGTTGATTTCACATCTTTGGAATTGTGAATTGTGCTGTGATGTACATGCAGGGGCTCAGGTGTCTTTTTCATATAATGACCTCAGTTTCTTTGGGTAGATACCTGATAGTGGGATTACTGGATCAAATGATAGATGTACTTTTAGTTCTTTGAGAAATCTCCATACTGATTTTCATAGAGGCTGTACTAATTTACACTTCCACCAACAGTGTATTAAGTGTTTCCTTTTTCCACATCCATGCCATTTGATTTTTTAATGATGACTATTCTCTCTAATATAAGATGGTATCTTATTGTGGTTTTAATTTGCATTTCCCTAAGGATGAGTGATGTTGAACATTTTGTCATAGATTTGTCAGTCATTTGTGTATCTTCTTTTGAGAGATGTTTGCTCATGTTTGTTTACTTTTTAAATAAGGTTATTTGCTTTTTTCTTGCTGTCTTGTTTATCTTCTTTGTAGATTCTAGATATAAGTTTTTTGTTGGGTGTATAGATTACAAATATTTTCTCTCATGCTGTAGGTTGGCTATTTGCTCTTTTGATTATTTCTTTTGCATGCAAAAGCTTTTTAGTTTAAGTCCCACTTATTTATTTTTAGCTTTGTTACCCTATTTATTTATTTTAGAGTCAGCATCTCACTATGTTGCCCAGGGTAGACTTGAACTCCTGGGCTCAAGCAATACTTCTGCCTTAGCCTCCGGAGTACCTGGGACTACAGACGCATGCCACTCTACCCAGCTTAAGACCCTATATTTAAAAAGCTAAGCATAAACATTATTAACACATACATAATGAAATACTCATACAATTTAGAGTAATATTTAAACTAATATAAATATCTAGATGCAATTAAATACCTTACTCACTAAAGTTTAATTATTTCAATTTGTTAACGTTTCTTATTTAATGTAACCTTGGTCCTCCCTTTTCTCCACCCCACCCTAAATGTGGGTAGAATTAATTCACCCTATAAATTTTAATGGGTGATAACTTGGCTATCTTTTTTTATGTGATTACATATCTCAGTTCAGCAAGCCTTTAATTTCATCTAGGTATCAGTGAGGGCCTTCTGTGTGCCCGGTGGTTGTCTGTGATTGGACTTTTCCTGCTCTTCTTCCTCCAGCTCCTCCACCGTCAAGTTTTAAGGATATACTTTCCCCCTCATTATTTGTATTTTTTGAGCTATAGATTTCAGACTGCTTACCTGCTATTAATTCTTTTTGAATTGTGTATTTTAACCACTTTTTCACAAATATTGAACTTGAAACTTTAGAGATATCAATAGGGGATGATATTAGTAGCTCTTTAGTTGAAATTATTCTGCTGGCCGCAACAGGAGTTACTCGAGAGCAGTGCCACCCCGAAACCAGATAACCAAAGTCAGAAATTTCTAGCATACTCAACAAAGCTTTAATAGGGACTTAGAAAGACATTGAGTAGTGGAGGTTGGGGGAAAAATTAATTTCCACCTCAAGGACCTGTATTTGATATTGAAATCATGTTTTGTTTAGAACTAGACAGAGTCACAGATTAGAACCAGTTGCCATAAAAGTTTTCAAATTTATACTAAGAAAGAGCTGTGGCGCTTTGCATTGGAGAGAAGTCCCTGTTTGCTAAAAGAGCTATGTCAGCAGGTGGGACCTAAAAGCCCACCTTTATCCCAGACTTTCAAGTTGTTCCCCACCTTCTGCAAGAAGGGAAGTTTCCTTGGGCTGAAGGAAGCAGCAGTCACTGAGCATGGAGTGTTTCAGTAGATTGTGATCACTCATTGCTTCATTTTCTTTGTGTCTGGGATTAAACAGGCATCTTCTAGAAAATGACGTACCACTGCAGTCCTGAGGAGCACTTGGCTAGCTTGTGGTGGTCTCCGTATGTACATTCGGTTAATTTGTTAAAGGGAAGTAATGAAAAGCTGAGCAGTCTTTTTCTCCCCCTTCAACTCATAAGCTGAGTTCTGGAGAAATGTTGGAGAACACCCTGGAAGCAGTATTTGAATTCTAGCTTCATGTTTCTGCTGCTAAAGCTGCAGCTCCTGAAATTGTAGGACTTCTTCACCAGTCTACATCACACAATCCAGCCTTTTAGCCCATTGAGGATTCTGATTCTGCCAGCAAGGCCTCAGGTTTCGATCTTATCATTCTTAGTTGGCCTTGATAATTCTGTCCTCCAAAAGTTTTTGGAAAGTCCCAAGATAAGAAAAAAAACTTTCATATAAACACTGCTGAATTTCCTGATGTGTGATTATTGGGAAGAAGTTGACTGTTGACATGTGATACTTCTGAATTTGAGTGTGCCCATGATGGATTTAGGCTTGTGCTATATCATTGCCACATCTGTGTAAAATCTAAAAATGAACGTCAATACGTTCTAAATTTTCTTTTGTTAATTCTCTATTCTGTTCTTCAAGATTCACGTTAATATTACAGTCTTGGGATGCTTGCAACAACTATAAAGGAAGCAACATTTTGACAAATTGAAATAACTTGTAGATTTATATATTTCTAGATATGATAGTATATGAGCACTACCTGCAAATCAGGCAATGTGATAAGTACTGGAGGTATGCAGACTAACATGAAATATTTTTTTCCTCAAAAAACTCTTTGACTAAAAAGAGAATACCAACAAGGAAACCAGTGATTTACAGTCACATGTGAGAAGTTCTGTGAGAGTCATCTAACATGATGTGCATGGAGAACCTAGGAGAGCTTCTTGAAGTAGCAATACTTTGTTGATTTTTAAGAGTAGTATGGCCAGGGAGAGTCAGTGGGGAGGTTGTTAAAGGGGATATAGTGACCAAAGGCATGCAGGCACATGGAATACAGCAAACGGTTGTATGGAATTTGAGGGTAGGCTGGTGAGGAGAGGCACACAGTAGCAGAGAGGGCCTGGATCATGGAGGACCAGGCACGCTATATTGAAGAGTTTAGTTTGAATTCTGTAGGCAATGGGCATCCAGTGAATGAAAACAACATTTGATATAAGGAACTCAGGATCCAGAAAACATGTTTGGATGATTGATGGCAGAGTCTTGGATGGGATCTTATGCTGATTTGAAGGAACTCCAGGCCAGAGAGAGAAGGTGAAGTGCCCAGGTAAGAGAAAGTGTAACCCATGGGGCAGCTTACATTTCCTGGGAAACTTCAGCATCCACTACATAGATTTTCTTTTTCTTTCTTTCTTTTTCTTTTTTTTTTTTTGGTTGATTGTCTTTGTGACTTGCCTCTTTGTGTAGCTGCCCTTTCTGGTCTTTTGTTAGATCTTTCATTTGGAAGTGAATTAATAAATTAATGTCAAGTGTTTCCAAATTCTGTTTAAAGAATAATCTAGATTTTTAAAAACTTCAGTAATATGGGCTTTAAAAAAATCTGTGGTTGCCCAACTGGTTTATGTCAGCATTTTGGAAAGAATATCAGTCTTTAAAGCGGTGTTAGAGATATAAACCCTCTGGGGAGTGAAGAATGCCTGGTGCATGCTAATTTTGTACTTATCCAGGTGGAAGAGGGAGAGGAATAGCCAAAGCTATAGATAGAACAAAGGCATGTCAATTGCAACCTGGTCGCAGTTTGGGCTTAGCTCTCCTCACCAATCCCATATCAGGATATTGGTGGTTTATTTATTTATTTTTAACTTGTATCATATTAAGATCTTAATTTGACAAATCGCGTTTTGATTTATAGTCTGTGCTTTTGGCATGTGCTTTAATGCCATTAGCCAACTCTAGACACATACTGAATTCATTATGTACCTTATGTATGTAAGTAGTAATACTTCCTTTTAATGAACATACGGTCACATCAAAGTGCTGTGAGGTTGTTTTACAAAAGCATCTTTGTGCAGTGCTCCTCAGAAGTTTTGAGACGTGTGTTAAGTTGAAGACTAATATGCTGTATTTTAAGTTGTATTTTAATGGAGTAATATATTATATTGTTGCCCTCTCTTTAAGGTGAATAGACTGTCATAGTCTGTTTGCGTCTTTGATTCTTAGGCTTAGATCTTTAATTAGAATTCAACATTTTCAACATACAAAATTTTTGTTTATGACCAGGTGATTAGAAATTCATGAAGTAAAATTGACTTATAATTTGTACACTGAACTATGATATTGACTAAAAAGTAGAATGAGTAACTCTTTTTCTTATTTTCTATAGGTAGTAAGAAATTCACAAAATCTACTTATAGCTATATGTGGCAGCACTAAACCTTGACTATGTCCACTAAAAGGTTTCTTGTCCATAAAATGTGGACACTCTTCAAAATGTTTAAGGGCAAGGCTCTTCCAAGGCAGGTTGGTAGAGGCAGAGAAGTGAAGCAGCAGTAAGTAGGACTCAAGGTCTAGCCTGTTTGAGCAGGCTGAAATTTAGTCCAAACTGCCTGTGTTCGCTAACTAAGCAATCTTTTTTTTTTTTAAAATCTATACAATATTTTTTTATTGTGATATTGAGGGGTACAGTTAAGGGTTAGGTACACAAATATGTCTCATTTAGGCACCCTTGTTGATAAGAAGTGTCCCCCCATCCCCAGACAGGTATTTACTGCCATTAATCCCTTTCCCTATCCCTCCCCCACCCCCCATAGTTCCCCACCACTGTCAGCCATTTTCTTGTGGTAGTACGTTGGATGATCAAGGTCTACTATATGAGTGAGAACATGTGATACTC
>CAUYQG010005945.1:0-11534 GCA_963574415.1 Tarsius wallacei
TGCAATGAATGTTAAAAAAAATCAAGTTTTTAAATTAAAAATATAAGAAAATAGTGAGTCAGGCTCGGTGGCTCAGCCTGTAATCCCACACCTTGGGAGGCTGAGGTGAGTGGATTGCCTGAGCCCGCGGGCTCGAGACCCGCCTGGGCAACTTGGTGAGACCTCATCTCTACAATAAATCAAAAAATTAGCCAGGTATGGTAGCGTGTGCCTGTAATTCTAGCTACTTGGAAAGCTGAGGCGCAAGGATCGCCGGAGTCCAGCAGGTCGAGGCTGCAGTGGTCCGGAGCGGCCACTGCACTCCAGTCTGGGCAACAGAGTGAGACTCCAACTCAAAAAAAAAAGAAAATAGTGTATTACATGTATTGTGCTTTGAATTTTGCAAGTCAGTTTGTTGCCTTGTATGGTTGAGGAAGTGATGAGAATGGTAAATATCCTTCAGGTGTATGTCCTTAATCGTGTGTTGATGGAATAATTAAAGGAGAGTGAGGCAGGTACACGGATTTGAGGCCAAACCATGGAAGTGAATTGGAGATATTTACTGAACTGCCACGTGAGGTAAAGGCTTCTGGGTTTAAGAGAGTCTAAGAGGCTCAATGATGAGACCCTCAGGAATTCATTGACCTGTTCTTTCTGACTGCTGTGCCCTGTCATCTGAACATACAGAGAAAACGATCTTATTACTACTGAAGTTTTTCAAGGAGGTTCAGAGACTCAGCTCATGTGGATTGAGCAGATGCAGATGGTAATCATACTCTTTCTCCAGTACTGAATTGCCCAGAGTTCAGAACAGAATCATGTATTTTAAAAGAGTTATAGTGCTCTTGGGTATAAATTGAATTATAACTTCAGAATATATTTTTAGGCTTTTTGAATATAACTCGTGTAAGAACAAGCAAGTGGCGTGTGTAAGCAGCCAGTAGTGAAAGACTGTGCGACTGTGAGGAAACTGACTAGCTCAGGGTGACGAGAGGGCTAAGTGAGAGGTGGGGAGTGGGGAGAAGAGAAATGTTGGGCAGCTGTTGCATGGTGCAGACAGTGTGATCAGCTATGTTTTAGAGAAAATGTGTCGGTGGACACGGCCAGCACACAGAGTTCTCATGGTGACCCAGAATGATGTGGCAGGTGCTCCTGTGAAGGGCGTGGCGGTGGGAAGGAGAAAAGTGGGAGTTACATCTTTTACTGATTGATTAATTGCTGGTAAAGTAACAGCAAAAGGGAGTTGTAAGTTTCTTTAAATTGTGTCAGGGTACCTTTATAGTCAAAACTACCCATGAGAATCTCTTAGGAAGGGCCCATGTAAGAGGCTCACACACAACTCTCAGTAAGGGTAACTGGGCTGCACAGGTCAAGGAACCAGCTAGAAGGAACCAGCTCAAAGTTGCAGGTGTTGATTCAGAAGTCAGGAACATTTATGTGTTGGTTATTGGTGGAAAGTAAAGTATGACTACCAAAAATAAAATATATTACCCTTGGTATTTTAGAGATGAACGTATGAATCCATGATTATCTTGAAATCTCTAGGTAAAGTTCAGGTCACAGTTCTGTAAAAGAACTTTATTCATGAACCTGGTGGAAGTAATAGCCAATTAATTAATAGTGCTGTGCATCTGAATCACAACTACAATATGTCCTGACTTACTATGAGTAGTTCCCTTTCTGAGTTCTTGACAGTGGTTTGGGCCTCCTTGTCCAGCTCAGTAGCTTGCTAGTCCGTGTAGAGGTGACCTTTCTTGGATTTTCTGGGTTACTGCATGCCCAGGTTCTTTCCTGCTTCTAGTATATTGTCATCTCCTCTCTTCTTTCTTCCTTGAGGACTTATATTTTTAAGAACATTTCTTTGCTGCAGCTATAGAGGGACAGAGTGGAGTGATATTAGGTACATGTGTCCCATTTGCTATCTTTAGCCGGAAATATGGATTAGTTTATGGTACTTACCGATTATTCATTTTAAAATTAATACCAGGTGATAATTTTACCACTCTTATGAATAAAAATGTTTATGTAGCTTGCATTCATGTGATTTTCTGATTATATGCTTTGGCATAAAAAAGCTCCCAGATTCTACCCTTTCCTCCCCTGTCATTACTGCACTTGACTAATCTTAAAAAAGAAAAACACAGAAAAAACTGGATATTCCCAATTTAGATCTTGTTATAAATAATGGTTTGAGAAAGATTTATTTCAGTTTATCTCCTACAGGAGCAATTATTATGTATATGGTGATAGGCATACATGAAATGGAAGATTGAGGAATAAATGAGTTTGTGGTACTTAGAAGTCGCAAGTCTATGACCTTAATAATGCTGAATTTGATTCAAGAACCAGGGGAACCTTAGTTATGTCATAAATGTACCCTTAAATGGAAATACGTGGATTTTAATTCTTCAATGATGGTGAGTTGTATTTGGCAGCAAGTAATAGAGATATAAAAAATAGTAGTTTAAACAAGTTAGATGTTTATTTTTCTTTCTTTTTTGTTTTTGAAAGAGTCTCACTGTCACCTAGGCTGGAGTGCAGTGGTATGATCATAGCTTACTACTGCCTTGAACTCCTGGGCTCAAGCAATCCTCCCACCTCAGCTTCCTGAGTATCTCGGAGTACAGACATGTGCCACCATGCCTGGCTAATCTTTAAATTTTTTTGTAGCATCAGGTTCTCAAACTCCTGGTCCAGGCTGGTCTCGAACTCCTGGACTGAAGTGATCCTCCCTCCTCAGCCTCCCAAAGTGCTGGGATTACTGGCATGAGCCCCTGCACCCAGGCTTATTTTTCTTAAATGAAATACATCTGTAGTAGGGAGTCCAGTGCTGGTATTGGCAGCTCTCTGGTGTCATTAGGGGTCTCTCTTTTCTAGTATCTGTGTGGATTTCATTCTAAGGATACCTCACGATCACATATTGATTATCACAGCTTCAGCTGTCTTGTTCTAGGAAGGAAGAAGGTGTGAAGGGCAGGAGGGAGTCTGCTATTTGATTCTACCTTCAACTTTGTAAGCAGCTTTCTCAGGAGCCATACCATCAGTTTTTGTGTCTTACTGGCCAGAACTTACTCACTTAGTCATCCCTAGCCACGAGAAGTCTGGGAAAGGCTTTTTTTCTGGGCCTGTTGCCATATCCTATAAGGGATCAGTGGCCTGTCAGTGAGGGACTCATAGTGTCAGTAAGTATAACTTACAGTGCCTGCCATAATGATGTAACTCACAGGTGTGGGTGTGGAGACAGTGGTGAAATAAGAATTCAGTTGCTTTCACAACCCTGGCTGGAGAGTGTCATCTATCTTAGGAAGTCTGCTGGCCAGGAAGAGACTGTGGCCAGATGTGCTGCTTCTCCTGCTCAGTGTTGCCATCTTGGCACTGCGAAGTTTCTCTGTCCATGGAAAAAATACATCAGGAAGTTATATTTGGAGTCTGTGTGATCTTGTCCCACAGGCCATAATTCAGAGTTTAACGCTTCATGTTATAGAGGTGTCAAACTTCCTTAGTGTAGAATTGTTAAGTATGATAGAGAAAAACTGGAAGATATCTATGGAACTTCTCACAGTCTTACCACATCAACATAGTTATTGTTGACATTTAGTATATTTTCATTTAATCTTTTCACCCATTTAAAGAATGATTTTATACCCAGCATCACCATAATTTTCTTACAGTTTTCATAATCCTCATTATAATAGCTATATAATCTGTCAGGTAGATATTTCCTGTCTGTTTAGCAGTTCTACTAATTTTAGACTTTGACTTCTGTCTCCAACTTCTTGGCTTTATAAAAAACAATTTAAAGTAATCTTGGTGTGTACAACTTTTCCTATATTTAGAGCATATTTTATTTAGAGAGAAACCACCAGTGTTTAATTATGGAGCTCAGAAGCATTAATATTTTTATGAGTGTGTGCAGCATACCATTTCCCACTGCCATCAGCAATGTTTGAGGTTCACTTTATTTGTACTCGTGTCAGCATTGATTGATATCATTTTTGTTTATGTAATGGATTAAAATTTTACCATGTTTTAAATTTGCGTTTTTGATGACTTTGACCTTAACATTTCTTACATGTTTATTAGCTGTATTTCTTTTTTGTGAGTTACCTGTTCATGCCCTGTGCGCTTTTAAATGTCAATGTTTTATTGCTTGCCTTCCTTCCTTCCTTCCTTTCTCTTTCTTTTCTTTCTTTCTTTTTTGGAGACAATGTCTTGCTCTGTCTCCCAGACTGGAGGACAGGGCACAATTATGGCTCACTGCAGTCTTGAACTCCTGGGCTTCAGCAAACCTCCCACTTCAGCCTCCCAGGAAGCTGGGATTACAGGCTCATACCACCATGCCCAGCTAATTTTTTAATTTTGTAAAAAGAGGGTCTTGCTATGCTGCCAAGGCTGATCTTGAACTCCTGGCTTCAAGTGATCCTTCCACCTTGGCCTCCCAAAACATGGGATTGTAGGTGTGAGTCACTATGCCTGGACTACTTTTCTTATCGCTATAATTTCTGTAAACTATTTTATTTTATTTTAAAATTGTTTTATTTAAAAAATGTGGGGCACAATTGAGGGTTAGATACATAAGTGGTCATCATACAGGTAAAGTGTGGGTACCCTTATTGATGTTATGTGTCCTCCCTCCCCTGGCAGTGTCCCACTACTGCCAATCCCTTCCTTATAGTATTATAATAAAGTTCACTTCGGGTCCACTTATGAGTGAGTACATGTGGTACTCAGATCTTTGTTTCTGTGATAGATCACTGAGTATGATAGACTAATTCCATCCAGTTTGCTGCAAAGTTCATAATTTTGTTTTTCGGTATGGCTGCATAGTATTCCATTGCGTAAAGGTACCACATTTTATTTATCCATTCCACTTTCGATGGGCAGCACGGTTGGTTCCATGTTTTTGCTATAGTGAATATTGCTGCAATAAACATGTGTGTGCAGGTATCTTTATTATAGAGTGATTTGAGTTCCTCTGGGTATATTCCAAGAAGGGGGATTGCTGGGTCGTATAGAAGGTTGATTTTCAGATTTTTTTTTTTTAGAAATCACCACACTCTTTTCCACAGAGGTGTATTAGTTAACATTCCCACCAGCAATGTAAAAGTGTTCCCTTTTCCCCACTTCCTCTCCAGCATTTGTTGTTTTTTGAGTTATTAATGCTGGCCATCCTGACTGGAGTTAAGTGGTATCTCAGTGTGGTTTTAATTTGCATTTCATTGGTGATTAGTGAGGCTGAGCATTTTTTCATGTCTGTTGGCTGTTTGTATGTCTTCTAAGAAGTGTCTATCCATATCTTTTGCCCATTTTTAAAATAGGGTTACTTGTTTTTTCCTTTCAGCATGTTTGAGTTCTTTGTAGACCCTGGATGTTAGGCCTTTGTCAGATATACAGTTGGCAAATGTTTTTTCCCATCCCATGGGCTGTCTCCCCACTCTCTAGATGGCTTTTTTTGCTTTGCAGAAGCTTTTCAGGTAAACTTTATTTTTGCTTGAACTTTTTTATTGTAAAATACACAACATAGAGTTTGCCATTTTCACTGTTTTTGCATGTACGGTTTGGTGGCATTAGGTGCATTTGCATTGTTGTGCAGCTGTTGCCACCATCTGTCTCCAGAAGCCCTTGCATCTTCTCAAACTGAAACTGTGTTCCCACTGGACACTAACTCCCCATTCCAGCTTTTCCCTGTCCCTGGCAGTGACTCTTCTACTTTTTGTCTGTGTGAATTTGATGGCTCTAGGGACCTCGTGTAAATGGAATGACATAGTGTCTGTCCTTTTGTGACTGGCTTATTTCACTTAGTTGACATCTTCAAGGCTCATCTATGTTGTAGCATGTGTCAGAACTTCCTTTTTAAGGCTGAATAATGCTTCATTTTCTGTATTCTCTGGGATCTGTCATATAATTAAGATAGAAAGCTTTCATTATATTTGCAGTAAGCTTTTTTTCTTAGTTAATATTTTGCCTTTTTTGGATATTTTGCGTAGACATAGCTTTAAATTTTTATGTGGTGAAACCTGTTTTCCTTGATGTTTATAGTTAATCTTCATAAATCTAGGATTTATTTTGAATGTCTTTTGACACTGAACTTAAACCCAGAGAGAATGCAGGGAACCAGGGCTAATCTAATTCTTGTTGGTACTGTCTTCCTGTAGGTTTCCTTTTTGTTTCAGATCAAATAGACATCTCTTTGTTGGGAGGCAAGAAATGTTCCCTGACTGTACTTACCTTTGTAACCTTTCTCTGTCGATACTTTTCTCCCCTTTACTCAGTTTAAATGCTTTGTTTATTTACCTTATAGTTATGATGCTTGGATTCCTGTTCAGGGTGAGAAACAACTTTATCGGTCTGTTTAATTAATATGTGTTATTTCTTCTGTTATGAAGTTATTGACAGTTATAGCTGATGTTTACTGAGCACTTCCTATGTGCCCAGCGCTAAGTATCTATAAGTGTTAACTCATTTAATCCCACCAAAACCTCTCTGAGGTAGAGTAAATGTTATTAGACCTGTTTTCAGATTGATAGAGGTACCTGAAGAGATACACTGTAACTACTACTTGTTGGAATCTTCAGCTACAATTCTTGCCAATTTAAATGAAAGAAATCTAAAATAATAATCTCTTACATTGATACTGTTAACTGTGTTCTGGGTACTTTACAGGTATTAGCAAATGTAATCTTCTCAACCCCTTGAGGTAGGCACATTAAAATAAGTAATATATATATATATTTTTTGAGTTGGAGTCTCATTCTGTCACCCAGACTGGAGTGTAGTGGCACACTCATGGCCACTGCAGCCTCGACCTGCTGGGCTCAGGCAATCCTTCCATCCTTCCACCTCAGCCTTCCAAGTAGCTGGAACCATAGGCATGCGCAATCACGCCCGGCTAATATTTCTTGATTTATTGTAGAGACGAGGTCTTGCCAAGTTGCCCAGGCTGGTCTCGAACCCATAGACTCAGGCAGTCCTCTCACCTTGGCCTCCCAAATTTCTGGGATTATAGGTGTGAGCCACCGCACCCAGCCCATTAATATGTTTTGAATGACTTTTAGGTCCCTTATTTGCAACCTGCTTTTGAGTATGATTTCATTATTTTCTCTTCCACATTAAAAAATTATATTTATTTTAGAGTTGTGGAGTACAAGTTAGGATGTACTACATAGGCAGCTTACATGCAGGTGAAGTTTGGGCTTCTAGCTGGCCCTCTTTTCTCTGATAGTGGACCAGGTACCCAGTGTGATGCCATGTGTCCCTCTCCCACCTCCTTCCCTCCCTCTCTCCCTCCCTCCCTCCACTGTCAGTGACGAATGTCCACTGATAACCACCCTTGTGCTAGTGTGACCAGTGTTCAGGGCCTGCTTATAAGTGAGAACATATGGTATTCAGTTCTTTGTTTCTGTGATAGGTTACCTAGTATGATGGTCTCCAGCTGCATCCATGTTGCTGTATGTACCACATTTTCTTTATCCAGTCCACTTTTGATGGGCATCTGGGTTGGTTTCTTGCTTTTGCTATTGTGAGAAGTGCTGAAGTAAACATGCATGTGCAGGTGTCTTTTTTTGTAGAGTGATTTGTGTTCCTCTGGGTATATTCCAGAAGGGGGATTGCTGGATCATATGGAAGCTCAATTTTTAGTGCTTTGAGAAGTTGCCACACTGCTTTCCATAGAGGTTGAGCTAGCTTACATGTGCACCAACAGCGTAGAAGCATTCCCTTTTCTCCACAGCTGTGCCAGCACCTGTTTTTTTTGACTTATTAATGATAGTCATCCTTACTAGTGTTAAGTGGTATCTCATTGTAGTTTTGATTTGCGTTTCTCTGATGATTAGTGAGACTGAGCAGTTTTTCATGTACTTGTTGGTAGCTTATGTGTCTTCCTTTATCTCTTCTATGTTTTGAGATGGCTTTCTGTCCCCCATGCAAGAATGTATTGATTCTGATTACAGTGACTAAAACCAACTTGGGGCAGCATGTTTGAGCCTTACACCAGGCGCTGCACAAGAGTTTAACCTGAAGTGCCAGGCTAATTGGTAGGTAGGTTTGTTTGTTTGAAGAGGTGGTATACACACCGCACAGAACTGAAAAGATGCCAAAGCGTTTCTAGGTAAACATACCCCCCCACCAACCTCTTTTCTGCTCTGCCATCCTAGAGGAAGATGCCTTAACCTGAGGAGTGATTCTCTTGCCTCAGCTGTTTGAGTAGTTGGTACTACAGGTGTGCGCTACCATATCTGGCTACCACAACTTGTTCTGAAAAACACTTCTTCCAGAGGTTATTGTGTGCAGGCATATGGGTTATGCATATACTTTTTTGCACAAATGGTAACACAATATATATACCTTGTATGCCTTGAATTTCTTATTAAAAAATATTTGTTTAAATTGTAAAGCACAGCTAATATGAAATACGCCATTTTCAGTTTTGAAGTGTACATACTGTACAGTAATGTCAACTACAGCCTTGAAGTTCAGGACTTGAGTGATCCTCTTGCCTCAGCCTACAGGTGTGCGCTACCATATCCAGCTACCAACCTTGTTTTTAAAAAGTAGTTTCCATTACACATTGTCAATGCAGAATAATATTTAAGAATGTATGCAGAATGGAGACATCTTTCTCCTTTTTATTTAACAGTTCATCGTAGAGATTGTTTCTTCATAGAGATCATTCTTTTCAATGACTGGAAAGTGTTATGTGTTCTGGATGAAGTATAATTTATTTAATTAGTTCCTTAGTGATGGGCATTTAGGTTGTTTCTGATCAAATCGCTACAGATAATGCTGACTTTTGACCTGAGTCAGTTTATTTTAGATGAATCTCTTTTTTTAAACAATTTTTATTTTAAAGATATGGGGGTACTTGTAATTTGCTTTTGGTTTTTGGTTTTAACTGAGAGACTTTCAGTAGGTGAATTTCTCATTTGTTTGCTAATAATTTTAGTAAAAATAACTCACTTCCATTGAGCAAATCTGTGTGCCAGTTACTGCTGCTATAAACACGCTATTTAGGCTGCCTTTAATCTTTCAATTCTCTGAGTTAGGTACTAATTACTTCCACTTTACTGATGAGAAAACACAGGGAGAGATGAAATAACTTACCAAACTTAGTAACGTGGAAGGTTGGCATTTTATTCCAACCAATTTGACTTCAGAGCTCTTAATCAGACTAGTATGACATGCTGCTGTGTGACTGGTATGTTTGGGCTTAATTTAGCTATTTTATGTTATGTTTTGAATATGTTTTATTTATGCATTAATTTTTAAAACTCAAGATTTGTTTTTTGCTTTGTATTGGGTGTGTATTCTTTTTAATAATTAAAAAATCTCTTTTTGCATATTTTAGTATAGTTTTATACATTTACCCTATATTGGTTTGGGGGGTAATTATCTACTTCCTGTTATGAACAGTGACCAAGCTGGTAATTTCCACATATTCTTACCTCTTCTTCTTTGCCTCTACCACCTGCTTTTGATCAATGATGTCACTAAACGTATTCTAATACAAACATTTATGTCTTTATGCATATTAGTGCTTCTAATACTTCATCAGTTTTAAACATATCTTTTTTTTTTTTTTGAGTAAGAGTCTCACTCTGTCCCCCAGGCTAGAGTGTAGGCATGCACACGGCCACCGCAGCCTCGACCTGCTGGGCTCAGGTGATCCTTCTACCTCAACCTTCCACCTAGCTGGAACCACAGGCGTGCACCACCACGCCTGGCAATATTTTGATTTATTGTAGAGACAGGGTCTCACCAAGTTGCCCAGACTGGTCTTGAACACCTGTACTCAGGCGATCCTCTTTCCTCCACCTCCCAAAGTGCTGGGATTACAGGCGTGAACCATTGTGCCTGGCTTAAACATATCTTTTGATTCCACTATAAGAGGATATCAGTGTTTTTATGCTCTCTCCTTTCCTGGTACACCCCCAACTATTCTATTGTTATGGTTTATAACATTTACATTTTGTTCCATAATACCAGAAAAGAAAAATCTTTAGTCCTGCATCTTAAATAGATTCATTGCTGCCTGTAAGTCTTTTGCTACATCTTCTATGTTCTTGCTTGGATAAAGTTTATCCTCTAGTAGTTAATTCATGAACTCATGAATTTTGGCTCTTGGGAACTAAATTTTCCAAGTTCTTGTATGTTTGAGGGTATATATTTTTTCTCCTTAATATTTTCTTTTATTATTTTTTAAATAAACACATACTAATTGAACATATTTATGGGGTACATAATAATGTTTTTCCATACATATATAATGATCAGAGCAGGGTAATTAACATACCCATCATCTCAAACATTGGATATTTTGTTTTGAAACGTTCTTGATTGACAGTGTGGCCAGATGTAGAATTGTTGGGTCATAACTTCTTGTCCCGAAGACTCCCCAAGTGTGACTCCATGTTGAAGTCTGATGCTGGCTGTCCTTGTCCTATCTTAAGAGTGTATTAGTCTGCTTGGCTACTGTAACAAAATACCACAGGCTGGGTGGCTTAAACAACAGACATTTATTTTTTCACAGTTTTGGAGGCTAGAAGTCCAAGCTCAAAGTACCATCAGAGTTGGTTCTTGGTTAGGGCCCTCTTCTCGCTTGTAGGTGACCACATGTTTTACTGTGTCCTTACATGGCCTTTTCTCTGTGAAAATAAAATTACCCATAAATTCACCCAGAGAACCACCACTTTATACTTCTAGTTGCATAGAGAGAGAGAGGGAGAGAAATACTGGTTTTTGGTGTCTCTTTATTTTGTAAAAACTCCAGTCCTATCGGATTAGGGCCCCACTCTTATGACCTCATTTAACATTAATTACTTCTTAAAAGGCCCTATTTCCAAATACAGTACAATGGGAGTTAGGGCTTCAATATATGAATTTGGTGGGGAGGGCACATTTGGTTCATAATTAAGGGTAATATGGACTTTTTGCCAAAATGTCCAGATGATGATGGTGATGATGATGATGATTTTCCACCTTTAAAAGTGAGATGCGGATCCATATTTGTTGACATGGAAAAATGTTCACAGCATATTGCTGAATGAGAAAAAGCAAGTTTTAAAAATGTTCCTTTTATCCAGTAATTTCCTCCTGCTTGATAATGGTTATTTAAAAAAAATAGATATTTGGATTCTTTGGAAATGCTTGAACTTTTAAATCTGTTTTGTTTTTATATTTTCCCAGATACATGTATTTTGTATGCCATTTCTTTTTCCTGTTACATTTTTCTCTCCCTTCTTTTTCTTTTCATATTTTTTGTTTTGTTTTGTTTTGTTTTTTGAGTTGAAGTCTTACTCTGTCGCCCAGACTGGAGTGCAGTGGCCGCTCCCGGCCACTGCAGCCTCGACCTGCTGGGCTCTGGTGATTCTTCCGCCTCAGTCTTCCAAGTAGCTGGAACAACAGGCGCACGCTACCACGCCCGGCTGATTTTTTGATTTATCGTAGAGATGAGGTCTCGCCAAGTTGCCCAGGCGGGTCTCGAACCTGCGGACTCAGGCAATCCACTCACCTCAGCCTCCCAAAGGCACGGGATTACAGGCTGAGCCACCGAGCCCGGC
>CAUYQG010005950.1:0-25129 GCA_963574415.1 Tarsius wallacei
AAGGAGAACCTATTCAGTAAATGGTGCTGGGAAAACTGACTGACCATATGTAGGAGATTGAAACAGGATCCCTACCTATCACCATACACAAAAATCAACTCTAATTATGTCAAAGACCTAAACATAAAACCTCAAACTATAAGAACCTTAAAAAATGCAGGAGAACTCCTTATGGAAATTGGAACTGGCAACCAATTCCTAATCAAAATCCCAGGTGTTCATGCCATAAGAAATAAGATAGACAAGTGGGACCTCATCAAACTGACAAGCTTCTGCAAAGCAAAAGAAACCATCAAGAGAGCGGGGAGACAGCCCACAGAATAGAAAAAAATATTTGCCAACCGTATATCTGACAAAGGTGTAACATCCAGGATCTACAAGGAACTCAAATGTGCCAAAAAGAAAAAAACAAACAGCCCCATTAAAAAGTGGGCCAAAGACATGAATAGACACTCCTCAAAAGAAGAAAAAGTGCTCAGCCTCACTAATCATCAGAAAAAAAACAAAGCAAAATCACATTGAGATACCACCTAATCCTAGTGAGAATGGCCATCATGAATACAACAAACGACAACAGATGCTGACAAGGATGTAGAGAAAAAGGAATGCTTCTACACTGCTGGTGGGAATGCAAACTAGCGCAACCTCTTTGGAAAACAGTGTTGCAATTTCTAAAAGAACTAGAGATTGACCTTCCATATGACCCAGCAATTCTCCTACTGGGAATATACCCAGAGGAACTCAAATCATTCTACAAAAAAGATACCTGCTCACGTATGTTTATTGCAGCACTATTAACAATAGCAAAAACCAGCCATGCTGTCCATTGAAACTAGACTGGATAAAAAAAAAATGTGGTACATATACATGATGGAATATTACGCAGCCATAAAGAAGGACAAACATATGGACTTCACAGCAACTTGAATGGATTTAGAGTCTATCATACTCAGTGATCTATCACAGAAACAAAGAACAGAGTACCACATGTTCTCATTCATAAGTGGACCCTGAACATTTATCATAATACTATAAGAAAGGGATTGGCAATAGCGGGATACTGCCGGTGTGTGTGGGAGGGCGCACAACATCAGTGAGGGACCTGACCTCAAACCAGGCAAAGTGGGGCCAAGAGGAGGCCCAAACTTTACCTCTGCCTTGACCACTCGTGTACCTAATCCTGAATTTTATCCCACATCTTTAAAATAAAAGCAAATAAATAAATAAAGTTTAAATTTTTTAAAAAAAAATAGGATTCAATATAGCAAAGATGTAAAATGTCCCCAAATTGACATTCAGGTTTAATGTAATCCATATCAAAATCCAGCAAGATTTTTTTGTTTATAAAGACAAGGTTATCCTGGTATTTACATAGAAATATAAAAGAAGAAGGATAACTAAAACAATTTTGAAAGAGAAGAATAAAGTGAGAGGAGTCAGTCTACCCGATGTCAAGATTTCTTTTTACAGCCATAGTACTTAAGACAGTGCGGTATTATTAGTGAAGGGACAGACAGATAGATCAGTGTGACAGAAGAGAGAACCCAGAGATACACCCATATGAAGAAACCCAACAGATGTTTGACAAAGGTGCAAATGCAATTTAGTGCAGAAAAGATAACTTGGTGCTGCAGCAGTTGGACATATGTAGGGAAAAATTGAAAGCTGACCTAAGTCTCGCACCTTATACAAACATTAACTCAAAATGAATAACTGACTGAAATTAAAATGTGAAACTATAAAACTTTTAAAAACAATAGAAGAAAATTACTGCAGTTTAGAGCTAGGCAGAGTTCTTACACTTCATACCAAAGACATAATCCGTAAAAAGAAAAATTGATAAATTGTGCTTTGTCAAAATTAAAAGCTTTTGTCCTGTGAAAAACTCTGCTGAGATGATGAAAAGATAAGCCATAGGCTAGAGATAATACCTGTAAATCATATATCTGACAAATAATTAGCATCTAGAGCGAATACAGAACTCCTAAAACTCAACAGTATAAAAGCAGTCTCACTGGGAAATGAGCAAGACATAAGGAGAGATTTTACTGTAGAGGATATACAGATGGCAGCCAACACGCACATGCAAAGATGTTCAACATCATTAACCATGAGGGAAATGCAAATAAAACCACAATAAGATCACCACACACTTGTTAGAACGACTAAAGTAAAAAACAGTGACAACACTCAATGCTGGCAAGGATACAGAGAAGCTCCTCCATTGCTGGTGGAAATGTAAAATGATGCAGCAATTCTGGAAAACAGTTTCTTAAAACATTAAACATTTGACTACCATACAGCCCAGCATTTGCACTTCTGGGAATTTATCCCAGATAAATGAAAACATGTTCACCCAAAAATCTGTACACAAATATTTATAGCAGCCTTATTCATAATAGCTGAAAAGCTGGAAACAACCCAGATGTCCTTCAGTGGGTGAATGGTTGAACATCCACATCACTGAATACTATCCAGCAATAAAAAAGAGCGTGCTATCAATGTACACAGCAGCTTGGATGAGTCTTCAGAAATTCTGCTGAGTGAGAAAAGCCAATCCTGAAAGTTTACATACTGTATGATTCTATTTATGTCACATTCTTGATGTGACAAAATTATAGCAATCAATAGCAGAGCGGTGGTTCCCAGGCGTTAAAGCAGAGGTGGGACAAGGAGAGGAGTGTGGCCACAAAAGGCAACAGGAGGGACCTTGGGGAGACGGGACTTTTCTGTTTCTTAACCCCTGCTGTGAAGCTGAACTACAGTTTGTGAGCCATTACCACGGAAGGCAACTAGGAAGAGGGCACATGCGCTCACTTGGCATTATTTCTTACAATGGCATGTGAATCTACAATTACTGAAAGTACAAAAAAAATTAACTAAAAATAAGCTACTATTTTTTAAAATGCTATGTGCACCTTTATTTGTAAAAATGCCTTTTACCACAGTGATACATGCTCCCCATTTTGGTTGCACAGAATATATCTTCTATAAACCATTGCGTAATTACTTCCTGCTATTCTTAAAATGAAGCAAATCATTTAATGTTATTTTTTTTTTTAAAAAAAGAACCTAAATGTAGGGAATAAAGTTGGTTTTACTTAGTTTTAATTTGGACACATTTTAATTTGACACGCGCATCTCTGAAATATTAATATATAAATATTTGAAATATCTAATTCAAAAAGTAATTTTTGCAAAATAGTTGTGTCTATTTCAATGCCAGGAGATGCTTCCATGAGAACAAAGTTAACGGTTTAGTGGTTAAAACGCTCTTCAGCTTTTTAATGTCTATGCTGAGTCCGGAACTACTTATCACTTTCAGTGAGTAAAATTACAATAAACTAAAACTGTTATTATCCTTTCATGTCTATATCCAGTCTTTCCAGTGCAGGTTTGAATAATCTGTATAAAGAAACGAACTCATAGGAAGAAATACATTACAGATTTTCCGTCTAACAAACTTTACACTCATGCTTATGTATTTTAAATACTAGTAAAATACTAACAGTTGTATAATTTGTCTTTTAGAATAGAAGATGAGTATATATGTTAATCCATAGTCAAATATCTCCATATAAAAATAAAATGAATCAAAGAGATAAAAGCAGGAGATATGAAGATTTTGAATTTTTTTATACCTGTCTCTTATAAAACACCAACTAGTTGGAAGAGTTTCATACATAGCGGAATTTGATTCTATTTATTCTCATTTTCTTCCCACTTGTATTCTTTCAACAACCTTTGAAGCAATGCTGATTTTTGAAAAATCAATGCTGTCAATGGACTGAAGAGTAGGAAAATTGGTCACTGTTATAAAGATGAGAAACCCAAGTGTTATTAGGCTCTTGGCTCTACTTGTAACTTTATGTTTACTTTTTTCTTCACTATGGTGTGGTATCCTGGGGGAGAACGCAATCAACTTGAAATTCCATAGGCCCGTTTTGTACTTTCAGCAGTCCCGCTGTTAACGGTGAGACCATCTCTGAGTCTCAGGTCTACGAAATACGAAGGCCAATAGCACTTTTAATGCCGACAGCACAGCCTTGTTAAGGAGATAGCAAATCTCAAGCGCCTGAAAGAACGTCCATTCCTCTGAGTTACTCAAAATTCACTCACACCCGCTTTAACTCCCTTGTGGTGATCATACAATGTTTCTATGTTGGACCATAATCGGTAAAGCAAAAGGGTGGTATTTGGCCTAACAGAAGATGAGAAGTTCTGTATCTTCAGAGCGGGTCCTGGCCATACTAATGTCATGTTCCCGATAAGTCACTGTACCCCGCTTAAAGCAGTTTTTCTTTTATTGAAAAGCAAGAAAATAGAAACAGTTTGCAATTTGTATGAGATCTGTGATAAAATGGTAATAATACCTACTTCACTGAGTTGTCTGAACCTCCTCAAATCCCTTCTATACACTATTTTCAACGTGATCGAGACAGAGAAATATGGGAATTCTAACTCAGTGCTTACTCCTTATATGCGTAAAATTAAGAATGAATTTGTAACAGTGATAAAAGACAGAGAGGGCTCTGAAGGATATAGAAATATAAATAAAGACACAGATATTGCTGGATTTAGATAAAACAAGAGGAAGAAATCCATAATCCGACACCAGAGGAAGAGGGGAAGAGATCCCCGGAACAGTGAGTGGACTTGTTATTCTCCTTAGATGTGTGAAAAATCTCAAGCCTGAGCAACAGGGCATGGCTGTCAAAGCCATCGGGGAGTGATCAGGGCAGCTGAAGAAACTCAGCAGCTTGTACACGAAGCAACTGGCCGTGTCGTCTGCCCACTAGATGGTAGTAGCTATCTGAGTCACTAAGGTGAGGTCTGCTGAAGCTTCTAATGTGGGAATTGCGACAGACAGACGAGAGAAATGGGCAGCGCCTTTGGTAGCCAAGAATGGTTAACCAAGAATACTAGACCTTCGAAGAAAGTTAACAACCAGAAAAAGAGAAGCCAGGCTCACTGAATAAAGTAAATAGCTTCTGAGAAAACAGAATTGATGCCAGAGAAAAGACTCTTATCATAAAATTAAGAACAGACTGTTTGGAAAATGGAACACTTGGGGAAAAAAAAGAAAAGTTTTTGAAAGTTAAAAATAGCATCATCACAGCAAAAGTTATAACACAATGCCTAAAGTGCCTTATTTGTTCACGAGTGTATCCCTGGAGCCTAGAACAGTGCCTGACCACACAACTGATGATGGTCAAGAGGTATTTTCTAGCAAATCAATGAAGGTGCTTTAGAACACCGAATTGTAGAGTACTCACAGTATATAAAACACAGCAGTCCAGTATCCACTTACTAGGAGCTCTAGAAGCAGGAGGGGAAGCCACACAGTAATGAAGAGGGTGTGGCATCAGCACAGGAATAGACAATAGATCAATGGGACTATCATAACGTCTAAGATTAGAAACCTAACCTATATTTGGAATTCAATGTATGTTGGAGGTGACATTTCAAATCAATGGAGAGATGATGGTATTGGGACAGCTGGCTATTATTTTGAGGAAAGATGTTTAGAACTAAATCCTTTTTTTATGGCATATAATATACACAAAAATATCCTAGGTTGGTTAAGGCTCTGAATATAATATAAATACTGCTGTTCTGGCTACTCGTTCTTACCACTCCACTCACCTCCTTCTATGATAGTATTTAAGAAGGTTCCTAATTCTACTCCCACTGACTTGAGCAATTTTTTTTGCATTGATATAATTTACCAATGGGTCAGTGTCTAAAAAGTCTTTCATCTTCACATAATTCCACTGATGTCACCCATGAATTTTCTGACATTCAGTACTCTTCTTGGTAACTCATTTTGAACCTTGGTTTTGCTTGGATAATGTAATATCATCATTGACTTTTGCTAGCACCACTTTTTCTTCGTACTGACACCAGTATGTTCCTCCAGTCCCATTGGGCATTTCATTAGGAGGTTGAAGATGTCCCTTTATGATTAAAGTAAGTGAATTAAAATGATTTAAAATTCACTTAAATCCAAGTAAGTGGAATTTTTAAATGTCCATTAGTTATAATAATTTGAAAATAACATAGGGGGAAACTTAAAAGTGGGTATTTGAAACTTAGATTCCACTCCAGAGAAAATGTGGAAGTTAATATATACATTACCTAAATCTCATCCTGGCCAGGAATTACATGTTCTCATTTTTTCATATGTGTGCGGGAAATTCTTAACATTGCATCAGGATGTGTTCTGTTTCACCTACAGCTTTACATAATGCAAAAACTATTCTTACGATAGTAGGTTCTGATTGATGGAGAGAATCCAAAATAAGTGTAGGAAATGCACACCATCCTGTATGTGACTCCAATAAATGCACACCTTAGTCCCTTTAAGGGAGTCCCTAACTAAGACGGGGCTGACTTTATGAGAATGGGTTCAGTGTAATCTCACTGGACCCTGCACTCAGAAAGACCCCATGCTTGACATTCAGGGCTCTTTTGTGGCTGTCTAAAATTCTTACTGATTTTATCTCTGAATTTGTGTTTTGTAAGTGAGGTTTGTGGGATAGCAGAGCATGTGCTGGGCTTGGAGGCTTGGTCCACTGTCATCCCACTTCCCATCCCGGCTTCACCTTACCGGGTGGGATTCTTGGCCACCTACTCCCTCAACCCTGGTGCCCCTGCTGACCAACAGTGAGACCCTGAGCCAGGGGAGGGTCAAGGAAAGATGTACTTACAAGTTGCAGGGCAGAGCCCCTGCATGCCTGTGAAGTCCGCCCTCACCCTGTGAGTTTTTCCAGGCCCAAAGGAGCAAAGCTTTAAGTAGCAAATAACACCAAGAGAGAGGCCATGGAAAAAAAGGAAAACTTTTAATTCCTGCTTTTGAAACAAGGGGCCCCACCTTTTCATGCTTCACCGATTCCCTGATTCCTTTGCATTCATTTCTGTCTGTTCAGTGTCAGCTCCTAAAGACATGTCCTAACCACTCTACAGCAGGAGTCAGTTTTTTTCTGTAAAGGACCAGGCAATACAACACCTTAGGATTTTGGCGCATCAGGTCTCTAGTGCAACTACTGAACTCTGCTTTGGCAGCAGGAAGACAGCCATAGACAATTCCTGAGGAACAGGTGTGGCTGTGTCCTGATATAAGTGTACTTACAGACAGTGAAGTGTGAGTTTCATATAGTCTTCATGTGCCACAACATTATCCTTCCCCTTTTTAAACAATTTGAAAATGTGGAAACCATGCTTAGCTCACAGGCTTTATAAAAACGGTCAGAAGCCTGGATCTGGCCGTGTGTTGTAGTTTGCTGACTTCCACTAAGCACGTAGGTGTGGGCAAGTCTTCAGGTGATATGAGGGCTGGACCACCACGAAGAAGAGGTGTCAGAGAGGCGGGGCCCCAATGGACACAAGAGCGGCTCATTGTACACGCTGAAACGCTGCACAGTCCCTTTGTAACTTCAGTGCATTTGGACGCTTTTCTTTCTTATTCTGAATGGCTTAGCAGAATTCCATTTGAGTAGTTAAAATAATTAGAATGGATTAAAATCAAAAAAGGTTTGGGTGTTCTAACCCCATCTTCTTGTGTTTCCATCTTTCATATTGCTTTCTTGTCTCCTCTCATTGCTATTTCATTTCTCACATAGACATCTCTTTTCCATCCGGCCTCTGTCCATCATGTTTTGAGGCACCATCCACTTGTACCTAAGGTTTGAACATGGGACCCTTCCTTCTGATCTAAGCACTTCTGCTAACTGCTTGTGTAATCTCGAGTAAGTCTTTTTACTCTCTCAGCCACTGCATTCTGTGCTGGTTAGGGTGAGTGATGCTAACTGGCACAGCAGACATACCCAGAATCTAAATGGCTGTACACAGATGAGGTTTATTGTGACTCCTCATAAACCCAGTGTGGCTGGCATGACCTTCCATCATCTTTCAACTACATCATCTGGAGAGGAAGAGAGGGAGAGAGAATGCTCACTTCTGTTAATGGTCAACTGGTCAGAATTCTAATGTTTTTTCAGAGGGGCCAGGCAGCAAATATTGTGGGTGCTGCAGATACCTTGGCCTCTGCTGCACCTACTTGCCTCTGCATCAGAGCAGCCATAGACCATCAGCAAATGAATGGGCAATGGGTACAGTTGTGTTCCAGCAAAACTCTATATTCAGAAACAGGAAGAAGGCCAGATTTGAGCTACAGACCATAGTTTGCTGACCCCTGCCATAGAGCATGAATAACATCCCATGATTCTTACTTTTCGTCATTTCAGACACCCGGAGAGCTTTGAGCAGTAATTTCCCTCTCAGTCTTCCTCAGGCTGGAGGTCAACACCCAGTGGCTTCCCTCTGGAACTGTCCTTAGCCCGCTTCCCTTCCTCCAGATATTTTCTTGGAAGCAATACTAGAGTGGGATCAAAGAAAGGAAGGAACGTATCATGCAGATTTGCAAAAACATGTACTAAGCAGTCCAAACTAGGTTTCTGTAGCATACAAAATACACCCTGTGTAGTTCTGGTATAGGGGTGTGTAAATTTATGTTGCCCACAAAAACCTACCTTCTGGCATCCACTTGAATGAGAAATCTCTGAGTCACTCTAGAATTATCCTTTTTCCCCCTCTTTTTAAATTAAATTTTACTTTATTGTAGAAAAATGTGGGGTACATGTAAGGATAAATTACACAAGTAGTCAGCACTCAGGTGAAGTCTGGGCCTCCAACTGGCCCTCATACCCCCTGGCATGGGACCAGGTACCTTTGTGTTGTTACATGCCCCCCCCAATCCCTCAGCAGTGCCCAGCCACTGCTGATCCCTGCTTTGTGCTAATGTGATTAATGTTCAGCTCCCACTTGTAAGTGAGAACATGAGGTATTCAGTTCTTATTTCTGTTTATGGCAGTGTAATACCCTATCATGTATGCGTACCACATTTTCTTTATCCAGTCCACTTTCAAAGTGCCGTAGCTTGGTTCAATGTTTTTGCTGTTGTGAATAGTGTGGCAATAAGAATGGGCCTGCAGGTGTCTTTTTTGTAGAAAGATTTGTGTTCCTCTGGGTATATTTCTAGGAGAGGGATTGCTGGATTGTATGGAAGATCAATTTTTAGTTCTTTTAGGAATCACCACATTGCTTTCCATAGAGGCTGAACTAGCTTGCACTAGTTTCTACACCAACAGTGTACAAGCATTTTCTTTTTTCCACAGCCTGTTGTTTTTTGATTTATTAATGATGGCCATCCTTACTGGAGTCAGGTGGTAACTCATTGTAGTTTTGATTTGCATTTATCTGATGATTAGTGAGGCTGAGCATTTTTTCTTGTATCTTTTTTTCATGTATTTTTTCATGTATCTGTTGTCTTTTAAGAAGTGTTTGTTCATGTGGTTTTCCCATTTTTTAATGGAGTTGTTAGTTTTTCCCTTTTACTTCATTTGAGTTCCTTGTGGATCCTGGATATTAGGATCTACATTTTTCTGTCAGATATATAATTTGGAAATATCTTTTCCCATTCTGGGGGTTGTCTCTCCTACTCTCTTGATGATTTCTTTGGCTGTGGAGAAGCTTTTCAGTTTGATGAGGTCCTACTTGTCTATCTTAATTTTTATGGTGTTGGCTTTTGGGGACTTGGTCAAGAACTTGAGGCCTACTCTGATGTGCTTTAGGGTGTTTCCTACATTTTCTTCTAGGATTCTTATAGTTTGAGGTTTTACATATACCCCTCCTGTTCAACATAGTGCTGGAAGTCCTAGCCAGAACAAACAGGCAAGAGAAGGAAATCGGGGGTATCCAAATAGGAAAAGAGGAAGTTAAGCTATTCCTCTTTACAGATTACATTATTCTATATCTTGAAAACACTAGGGAGTCTGTCAAAAGCCTCCTTGTACTTATAGTTGACTTTGGTAAAGTCTCAGGGTGCAAAATCAACATGCAAAAGACAGTTGCATTTCTATACACCAGCAACAAGCAGGCAGAGAACCAAATAAAAAGCAAGATCCCACTCACAATAGCCACAAAAAAATGCAATACCTTGGCATCCACCTAACCAGAGAAGTGAAAGAGCTTTACAACAAGGATTAAAATGCTGCTCAAAGAAATCAAGAATGACACAAGCAAATGAAAAAACATTCCATGCTCATGGATCAGAAAAATCAATATTGTCAAGATGGCCATCCTACCTAAGGTAATCTACAGATTCAATGCAATACCCATCAAATTACCAACATAATTTTTCTCAGACCTGGAAATGGCAACACAGAAATTCATATGAAAACAAAAAAGAGCAGGAATAGCCAAAACAATCTTCAGCAAAAGGAACAAAGAAGGAGGTATCACACTTCCAGACTTTAAACTTTACAAGGCTACAATAACCAAAGCAGCCTGATATTGTTACAAGAATAGACACATAGGCCAATGGAACAGAACAGAGATTCCAGAAGCAAAAACTCAATCTCGCAATCAACTCATCTTCGACAAAGCCTCCAATAACAACCACTGGGGAAAGGAGACCATATTTAGTAAATGGTGCTGGGAAAACTGGCTGAACATATGCAGAAGAATGAAACTGGACCCCTACCTACTGCCATATAAAAAAACCCAACTCTAAATGGATCACTCAATCATCCTTTAAAATCAACCTTCAATGCCAATGAGATGTCAAACCCTAAAGAGCTAACCACGTTCACATCTCCTAAAAACGTCCACTACCTCCAACCCTGTTGCTACTGCTGTACTTCAGGACCTTGTTGTGTATAATATCGTCCTAACCAGTCTCTCTTTCTCTAGTCTGACCCTGGCAATCTGTTCTCTAAACTGCTAAAGTGAGTTTGTCAAAATGCAAACCCGGTTATGAAGCCCTCTTGCTCAGAAATCACTCAGTAGTTCCTTCGGTCCTTGGTCAAAGACCAAACTTTTTAGCATGGCATTTAAAGACCTTCGTGATTTGGCCTCTGCAACTTCCAAAAGCTCACATCTTGAACCCACCATGACCCTCACGTGCGCCATACTTCAGCCATACTGAACAGCCTGCTGTTTGTACTTTCCTTCTCCCCATTGTCTTTCATCTGTCCGCTGCCTCTGCTGCATCACGATTCAACTCAGCGATGGATTGCCCACCTTGGAACCCCTCTCCGCTCGCTTTCTAAAGCGGAGGTGACCATTTGCTCCCTTATGCTCTGTGCTTTCACTTATTGTAGCCCTCGTCACTATACTGTCCAGAAGCAGAATCACTGGGTTGCTTGTCTCTTTTCTCATGTGTCATCCTTCCTCTCACCTCAAGTCCATAATCACATGGGGAACAGGGTCAGTGTCTTACTTGTCTTATTCCTATGGCAGTGCTTGCCGTGATATCTGCAATTTAATATCCACTCAGCAAATAGTTGTAGAATGAATTAATGGTGCAAAAAAATAGCCTGCTTGTTTTCATAGTTGCATAATAAATTGTGTTTTTAATGTAATTAGGACCATGTTTGGTTAGGACTCAGAAACACATATTTAAGAAACATTTCAAAGTGAAGGGATCATATACTTCAGTTGGCTTGTCCTTTATAAAATTTATGAGAGGAAACGTTGCAGAAATTTGGTCTATTGCCGATATATAAAGTGAAACAAAAACAACACAGAATGATGGGCATTCCTGTGTTTCCATTGGAGCCGGTGTCATGGCTCATCTCTTTTCATTGCTGTTACAGAATGTAGTGGGAAGGACGTTGAATATGGAATTGAGGTTAGTAGCCCCAAGGACAGCCATTTCATGAGAAACCAAGCCTGACATTAAGCCCTGATCCTTTATACTTCAAAAGCAACTGAGTCCTCTGTGGGTACTAATTTGAATTCTATTACTGAGTTGAAGTGTCATAATAATAAATGACTTGTACTCTCTCGTATAGCAATATATATGTTTCTCAATGCCTTTCCTAAAAATATTGTATTGGTTGCATTGAATAAAGCATATTGTAATAATTTGCATACCATATATTTTTAAAAACTGTAAAATGCAACTATTTTTCATATGATTTTCCATTTTACAGGCTACATGATAGTTACTTAAAAAAACATGATGAGCTGGAGGCAAAAGAGTAATTTGAATATTTTGCAGGGAAATAATCTATGGAGTAAAGTGATTAAACTAACAAATATTTGAGGGCATTGAAAACATTAGTAAACCACAAGTTTATTGTACTTTGGGGAAAATAAAGTACAATAAGCTTTACTTTATTATAAAAAGTTTACATTTAATCTCTTGCAATTATAAAAGATTGTTAATATTTTAGTAATATAAAAGAGAAGAATGTAAGAAAATTTGGATTGATTCTTGGAAAATACACATGCATCTGAGAGCCAAAAAGGCCACAGTTTTTCTGAAGGACAATGTTGGAAGCTCTGCTAGGCAGGAAAGAAAGTGAATATAATTAAAACTATGGGGAAAAAGCAAAAAACCGCTATAGGGAATAATCCATTACTGACAAAGAATATAGATTATATCTGCTATTACTCCATGATTTTAACTTTTATGTTTAAATTGACTTTTCTTGCTATTTGGGAATTAATTAAAATTCTTAAAAAAGAAAATCAAAGTTCACTACAAATGCCAAGTATATTCTTAGATCCTAGAAAATGTTTTCTATAACCTTACTTAATTCTGATGACAAAATTCCAGCATCTGGTACTTGGGAACAGTATCTGATGCCACCAATTCCTTGGACTATACAAGGAATTGAAAAATGCAGCTGCTTTAATTATGCTTCACTGGTATAAGGGCCCTTTTATTATTAGATTCCGTCTCCTCGGGGTCTAGCCAATGCCAGATGCTTAACAAATGTTGGTTGAATGAAAGGTGACTTAAAATTGCAACTTTCAAAGTTGATCATTAAGAGCAATTCTGTCCACTATATTTTCACAGTCTTCTGGAAAAATGAAACGAAAAGGCTAAATTATCATATCAACTATGGCATAATATTTTTTCATTGAAGTTTTTTAATTTAATTTAGCAAGTGATTATTTAGTGTTTAACTTTGTAAAGCACACTTATATTTTGAGTGTAAAACCCAGATCACTTAACTGAAAAAAAAAAATCATCGCTTAGGCTTAATCAGTGGGGAGATCGGACTGAAGATGAGCGTGGCCCTTGTTAACGCTCTCATTGTGCTTGTTTATTTCAGCCTAAACAGCGAACATCCATTGTGTCTTCCCTGGATTTCCATCGAATGAATCACAACCAGGAATATTTTGAAATCAGCACATCTGCAGGGTGTACAAGCTTCACTGCCAGCCCTCCTGCAAGTCCACCTACCTCTGCTGTGGGAACCACAGAGGCCGAGAGCAAGGGGCCTGGCCGTGCAGGTAAAAGCAGGGCACTCTGTGCAGCCATATGTTTGCTTTAGGACTGAAACCTTCATGAGCTAGAGGAACGAAGGAGTCTGCACACAGATTGCGTTTTGCTTTTAGTTCCCCTACACATGTGGTGATGTTGTCGGGGTGCGGACATGTATTCTCTTTAGGGACATTGATGGCCTTTCAGGTGTTAGATATTGACAATGCTGGTTCGGTGTGATTACGGAAGTAGACGGCCAGGGACCTAGTGCTCTCTTTCCACTGCTGTTACCACTCTTCACACAGTGGATTAGCCAACCAACCCCTGGTGCTATCAATAGCTGCTCTGAAGCTGGAGGATACATATCAATGTCATCGGTAAGAATGAGCTGTACAGTGTGGTCTAAGCAGGCTTCAGCCTACTGAAGCCAAGTGAATATGGGAGAGTCATGCAGGGGTGACATAAGTTAAGGAATGCAGCAGCACCCACAAGGAAGACATCCTGGTTCCTCCCAGTCAGATTCGTGGCACGTCCTTTCTTTAGGGGCAAGAAGCTAGTAACCGGTACGACCAAGGGGCATATGGGAAACAGAAGAATGGGGTCTGAAGAATCTTCTCACCTATATCTGACTTACAATATGTATCCAAGCCCAATGCAATGTAGAGATGAATCTCTTAATTTTTCATGTTTTATTTGCAAATCAAAAATTACAGTTTATGGCATACTGTGGTCTTCAATATGTCTGAAGAACAAAGAGAAGGTTCGAGGCTTTACAAAAGAGACATGTGACGTATTGCTTTCTGAGACCATTCATTGGCCCTAGAAGGTTTTGGGAGCTGTAGGTTTTGATTGGTGAGTGACAGCAATGAGTGAAACTATTCTCAGAGTCCAGCAGGTTGCTTTGGTAGCTGTGAGATGATGCTGCTTCAGGTGTCGTGGCAGCCTCAGCAACCACGTTTGCAGATAATTAATTCTTAGGGCCATGTTTTGGGCCTTGGGTGCTTTTCCCCAGCCTCCGGACTGCTTTAGTTGGGTATGACAAGAATGACAATTCCTGTGATCAACTTTCACAAAAATAAAGTATTTGATTACTTTCATTCAAAAAGACATGATTCTAAAACCCAGGAAATATCGTTAGTATGAATTTTAGAATCATCAAGTATGCTCTGTGGATATTCCATGTAATCTTTGTTTGGAGTGAATGTGTGGTGTGTGTATGAGTATATATGTGTGCTCATGTACTCATTCAAGTCCTTTAACCTGACTCTACTTTTAAAAGCACTAACATGAACATTCCAGAAATATAGCCAGAGGATTTTTCCCCTTTAGAAACAAAGCTAAGGTTTTAAAAACAATGGCTAATGGGAATGGTAAGACTGATATTCTATGGAAGTCATAATCCAACATTTCATGGAAGACAGAGTGATATTCTAAAATGTAAGTCAAAGCATCACTGTTCTTTGAAAAAAAAAGCTCACATGCCTCTCATTGCACTTAGAAGAAAATCCAACTGCTTCCCATGGCCCTTGAAGCCTGATTTAGCCAGGTTCCTGACTAGCTCTTGGACTTTGCCTCCAGCAGATTCATCCTGGGCCCCCTGGCCTTCTTTTCTGGATGTTCTGACCCTGGAGCTTTTGCACTTTGGTTCCTTCTGCCTGCAATTCTCATCTCCAGATTCTCATGTGACTGAGTGTCATTTAGGTTTTGGCTTGAATGCACTTCCTCAGTAGAGGCCTTCCCAGGCCACCCTATTTTAAGGGAAAGTCCTCAATATAGGAATAATAATAGTAAAGATGCCAAAAGAACAGCAGTAATAATAAGCAGATACTTCAATAACACCATGTGTCAGGCACTGTTGTATATATTTTACATATATTAACTCATTTAAACCTCATGACTGTCATGTGAATTAGGCATTATTATTTGCAGGTGAGGAAACGCAGATGCAAATAGGGTAAATAACAAAAAGACAGTTCATAAAGACAGAGCTGGTATTCAAACCTGGTGCTAAAGTCCATGTTCCTAACCATATTTTATACATTACTCTATCAGAACAGGATGATTCTATCAAATCATCCTGTTTTGTTTTTTCCATGAACTTACTGACTATATAAAATTACATTGATCCCTGTTACTTATTCACTGTCTACTTTCTAGAATGTGAGCTCAAATAGCTGGGTCTCTGGCACAGTGTCACTGCTGCCATCAGACTGCCCGAGTTGGACTCCTGTCTGTGAGACTGGACCTCTCACCTAGCTGTGAGACTTGACCTCTTTATGCGACACGTTTCTTACCTACAGAATTAGATTAACAATGACTTGATTCGGTTAGTTTGCCCTGTTGTGTGGTGACATGCATGAAGTAATCGGCACAGTGCCCAGCACGTGGTTGGTGCACAGTAAATGTTAGGAACTAGTAGCAATGGTGACTGTGGTAGTGACATAATCTTCATCATCTACATCCGCGAGTGTTCACACTTTTTTGTATGTCTGCCACGTTCTAGGTGCAGTTTTGTAGGAGAGGAGGAATGGGATGTGATTTGTAAACAAGTGGCATGTGGACCCTCAAAAGGGTTCTGGGCACATAATTATTATTCAAACAATATTTATTTGAATGACTAGTTCTGGAATTAAAATTCTGAAACAGGAGGAATGACAAATACTTTGATACTTGTACCTTTAGAAACACCTTTCTCGGCTTTTAGTGCATTAAGTGTTTTTTGGATGATTAAGTTTTTGAATCTTTTCTAGCAATGTCTGAGGTAGATAGAAATATTACTTTTTTCCCTTTTTGTTTTAATTAAAAGCAACACAAGGTGTAGGTCCAGCCCCAAGGCCCCAGCGCCTTCCCTCCACTGTGACACAAAGGAGAGGATCAGAACACATACATTTTGCTGCTGCCAGGGCTTCAGGGGCACATCCAAATGTGTGGAGAAATTGTAACCATTAGGATATTTTCAGGGCTGACCTTTAAGTGGAACTGAAATCTAACCTTTTAACAGTTAAAATGGGTTCCAATAGCATGTTACCATGGTTTCCTAATTTGACATATCACCTCCACATTGCATCCACAAGTTTAGAAGAGACTGATATCTAGTAACAATGTGGAAAGGCAGTGTTGATTTGCTTAACATTAAAAAATAAAACTTAGCCGGGCTTGGTGGCTCAGCCTGTAATCCCAGCACTTTGGGAGGCCGAGGCGACTGGATTGCCTGAGCCCGCGGGTTCGAGACCAGCCAGGGCAAGTTGGTGAGACCTTGTCTCTACAATAAATAAATAAAAATAGCCAGGTGTGGTATCACACGCCTGTAGTTCTGGCTACTTGGAAAGCTGAGGTGGAAGGATCTCTGGAACCCAGCAGGTCAACGCTGGGGTGACTGTGAGTGTGCCACTGCACTCTAGGCTGGGCGACTGAGTGAGACCCTACTCAAATAAAAAAAAATAAAAAATAAAATAAAATAAATTTTTTTGTAGTTGTTGTGATCAAAGTAGTAAGTGCCCTGTGAAAAATAAAACTTTTAAATTAGTCATTTGTCTACTTGAAAAAGTATTATTTTATTATCTTATAAATAGATAATTTGTTATGTTTAAGAACCTTTATATAAAGACACTGACACATTGTATGTATTAAAAGAAAATGAGTTCGTCAGTTTCCTCACTGATTTGCTAGATTTTTTTCATCAAATCACTTAATTTTTCTGGTCTTCAGAAAATCTTCTCTGAAAGGGGAAATAATGTCTACTCTTTGGATATTTATAGTCATGGTGAGTTTATTTATGTGACTGCATTTTGTAAACTATGACAACTAATATTCTGCTTTAATATTATCAAATCTATTATTTAATGAAATTTTTATTCTTTAATATTATTATTATTTGAAACCTATAGTAATTTTTCTGGGGGGGGTCGAGGTCTCATTCTGCCACACAGGTTGGAGTACAGTAGCATGATCACAGCTTACCACAGCCTCAACCTCCTGGATTCAGGTGATCCTTCTACCTCAGCCTCCCAAGTAACTGGAAGGTGCATGCCACCACCTCTGGCTAATTTTTAAAAATATTTTGTAGAGAGGAGGTCTCACTATGTTGCCTAGGCTGGCCTTAAACTCGGGCTCAAGCAATCCTCCACGGCCTCCCAAAGTGCTGGGATTATAGGCATAAGCCACAGCTCCCGGCCTGAAACCCATGGTAGTTTTAAGACGGAAGAGCCTATCGTAAGTCTGTACTTATGCCAAGGTAGCCAACCTTTTCTTGGTTTAGAAGTATAATTTAAATTAACTGATTAATCTACATTTCATTGTGTAAATGGTTTCATGCACAGAAAATTAATCTTGACAAAAAATGGCATTTAGCTGAACAAAGACTAATACACCTTCAAAAATGAATTGTGTGCTGCAAAACACTTTAAAGTGAACCAATGACTTTATTATAACAGAGAGCCATTTAAAAAGTAGCTTGAATTGTGATTAAAGCTTTTACTTATTAATCATCCAAAAAAAAAGGTTGCTAGAGGGGAATATCATAGGTATTAAGACAATCTGGAGAGTGATGTAAACAAATTTGCATTTAACGAGAAAGATCAGTCTAGTATTAAGATGCAGTCGGTAGACTTGAGGCAAGGTGAGCCAGAGGCAGGGAGAAGCAGCAGCACCAGCAAGCAAAAAAGTAAACGGGCTTGAGAGCTACCAGGAAAGAGCACTTCGCAGGCCATCCGATTTCCTGCGTGTGCAAAGGTGGAGGAGAGCAGCTCAAGGAGGGCCTAAAGTTTCTGGCTTAAGGAGATGAGTGGAATCTGGATGCTGGGTCTTGAAATGTGGAATATTTGCAGGTGAGAATGTGGGGCTGGGGGGGGCTCATGTAAGGCCTAATAGGCATTTAAGGACCTTGGCTTTTACTTAATGTGGTTTCACCCAGAGCCAACTCAAGTCTTTCAGAAGAAGAGCCCCACGATCTGACTCCTCTTTTACGAGGACTACTCTGGCTACCGTGTTGAGAGTGGCCTGGGGAGAGGTGCATCCAAGGGGCAGCAGTGGAGGTAGAGACGTGTGGAACTGGACATCTTTTGAAGGCAGACACAATGGGATTTCATGGTAGAGTATGTGTGGTGTGTGAGAAGAAGAAGAAAACCAGGATTTTTAAGTAATACCAAGATTTTTCTCCTCTAACAAATATAAGAATGACATGTAACAGAGCAGGTCTGGTAAGCAAGAAGAAATGCCAGGAGTTAATTTTAAGTCCCAGATGCCTGTAATAGAGGCATTGAGCAGACAGCAGAAGGTCTGGTCTGAAGACATAAATGTGGGCATCATCATATGAATGACATGGAGTGAGTGTAGGTAAAGGTGCAAAACACCAGCAAAGGAGATGGAAGAAGCAGCCTGTGGGGGAGGAAACCTTCTGCTGAGTGTCGTGTTCTGAAGTCAGGTGAAGAAACTCATTAGGAAGGGAGGAGTGATCAACTCTGTCAGATGTAGGGGGTAAACTGAGTGGGACGAGGACCACGTTAGAACTGACTCATGGATTTAACCATGTGGGTGGTGCAATTTGGTTGGAATGGATGTGGCAAAAACCTGACATAGCGGGTTTAAGGAAGAATGGGAGAAGACTTAGAGAGCAAGTGTAGACTACCCCTTCAAGGATTTCTTCAAAGGGGAACTTCAAAGCCATGGTGAAGGAGAAGAAAGAAGGGATGGTTTCTGTCCACCCAGTGGAGAGACTGTTTCTGCTTACCCCTGGAAAGCACTTTGGGAGACTGAGGCAGGAGGATTACTTGAGTTCAGGGGTTCGAGACCAATCTGGACTTCATCTCCACACAAAAAATTCAAAAATTTAGCCAGGTGTGGTGACATGCAACTGTAGTCCCAGCTACTTGGGAGGTTGAGATGGAAGGATTACCTGCACCCAGGAGGTCAAGGCTGCAGTGAGCCATGACTGTGCCACTGCATTTCAGCCTGGGTGATAAAGTGAGACCCTGACTTGAATGAATGGATGAATGGATGAGGTGACTTAGATTAGCCAACGTGGGTCTATGTTTTCCTCCAGCCTCAGTCAGCTGGAGGATGCAGGTACAGAGTGTTTGGAGAGTTGAATTTTGCATAGTTTTTGGTTTTGCAAAATGGGTCTTTTGAGATGATTGGAGAGCAAGGAAGTAGGAGTGCAAGGAAGTGTAATATTGGACCATAGAGTTCAAGATGGAGAAGGAAGAGAAAGGGAGCAACAAGGAAACAAGTAACAGTGAAAAATCAACAGGATCACAGGGCTAGAGACTGCAGTGGGGCAAAGGATTACTGGAGTCAAGGTATTAAAGAAGAGGGCTGGGATGGGAGGTAGATGCAGAGAGCAGGATACACATGAAACCAGGAAGGATTATGATTGCTGGGAAACACAAAGCCTTAGGGCCATAAGAGTGAACAGCCGAGTCAGCTTCTGCCCTAAAAAAATAGCCTCAACTATTGTAATTAAGTCAGTACAGCAATTTCCTGGAAGACATATTTGATATAAAGAACCATATTTACTTCTTCATGGGTCTCCATTTATAGTACTTAGATTCATCTTTCCATTTGTTTAACAATTTACGATATTGATCACCTTTACTTGAGTTCACTTCTGCACTTTGTCCTACTCTCCCTCGAGGTGTCAAGACCTTGTGTTGTCCTCTGTCTGCCACGTCCTCTGAGGTAGGTATTGCATTCATGTCTGCTCCCCGAGGGGCTTCTCTGCTCTTGACTGCCATGCCTCTCAATCTCATACGGAAGGTTTGAATGACTTGAGAGCCTGTCTACCAAGGTGTTTCAATCTCTTGGATACCCTTAATGGTTTCCAATGTGTTCTTTCCTCGGGCAACAGTTTTTCTAAAGAATATAGGTGGTGAGAAGTGGTGGAATTCTGGATCTATCTTGAAGGTAGAGCTCACATATTTTTTTTAATGGATTAGATGTTGGATATGAGAAATGAGAAATGAAAGGGACCAAAGCTGTGATTCAAGAATTTTTGGCCCTTTTGACCCTTGGAAGGATGAAGTTGAGATTAATGGATATGAAGAAGCTCAGTTTTGAAAACTTTAATTTGAAACGCTGTGGGATCTCTAAGCAGGTATGCTGAGTAGGTCGTTGAGACGATGATCATCCAGTGGGGTAGGGGAAGGTGGGAGGAGGCCACGGAGTACTTTTATGTTTATCAAAAGTAAAGAGTGTCAGTTTTAAAAGACTGAAAAACAGTGCCTTAGCCTGCAGTGAGTGACTTTGTGGATTCCTTGGCTTCGGCTTGAGAGACTCTCTCAGGAGCCCATCTGTGGCCTTCCTGCCACCTGGAGGCCAGAGCCTCCCTCTTCTGCCTGTGTCTGATGGCTGCTGTGACACGATGTCTCGGCTTTAGGAGGCCTAGCTCCAGTCTGTGAGTGGATTAGAAGGAAGGCCTTCGTTTGCCTTTCTTGGCTGTCTCTGATCAGCAGGGGACAAGAAACCGAGAATCACCAGTAATGACAGATGCTCCTTGTATTTGCGGAAAGTTGTGTCCAAAAGGTTCTTTCTACGTGAGGAATGTTACGGGCTAGCACCTTCTCAGGGGACCTGCTAAGCAAGTCAACTGCCCTTGGTATACCTCTGGTTTTGTTAGCAGTTTCAAACCACCACCTCCTGCTGGAGAAGGCTGATAGGAGGGGAAAATCCAAAAAGAGTAAAGTGAAAATGGGAAAAATAACAAAGACAAAAGCCTGTGAGTGCTAAGCAGGATGCAATGCTTTTCTGCAAAGGAGAAGAAACGTTAGCAGGCTCTAAAGTTAGAGTGAACCTCCCCTGCTGATCAGTGACAGCCAAGAAAGGCAAACGGAGGCCTTCCTTCTAATTAGTTCACACAGACTGAAGCTAGGCCTCCTAAAGCTGAGACATCGTGTCACAGCAGCCACTGGACACAGGCAGAAGAGGGAGGCTCTGGCCCCCAGGTGGCAGGAAGGCCAAAGATGGGCTCCTGAGATGGTCTCTCGGCCCAAACCTAGATTCAGGGTAAGTTGGCATGGAGAAAATGAGCATTGGTGAAAATGATATGTGATTAGATCTTTGGGACTTGTGTTCTTAAAAATATACATTTTTAAAAAATTAGCTGAATTATTGATAAACTCAGAACTTTAAGTAGACCAGGATTTGAGGTACCCAAGAGGAAAGTATCTTATGCCAAATGCTGTATATATATGTACATAATGTTAAAGTATATTCTTATCAGCTCTTGATAAATCATGAAGCACCTCTTTTGCACTTTCCTTTTTCCTATTTGCCCTCTGATGTCACGTGACTTTCTTCCAGTACCTTTGTGACAAATTATACATCAGGTGAAGGAAAAGATATAGGTTACTAGATTCTTGGCAAAGAAAGCAAAGTTGGCTGTTTTTCAGTTCTTAAGTTTATGAAAAAATATATATTAGATAATGGGGTACTGTAAGTTAGTTAGTACATGGGAACATGTTGTTTCAAATGAAATTGGTTGATGTAAGACTATTGGTTTATCTGGGCAATACCAAGTAAAAATTCTTACTCATTATGTGCCATTACAAGAAAGTCCAGGATACTATGAGAATATCTCAGAGGGTGATCAACCTCGTCCCAGGAAAGAGTGGCATTCTGAAAGTCAAAGAAGAAATAACTAGGTGGGAAGGGAAGACTATTCTTAAGGAAAACATAGGATGTGGGAAAAAAATCCCTGTGGTAGAAATTAGCATGAAACTATAGGTCAGAGAGAAAGGATGGAACTGGCAGAGCTGTGGCTAGAGAGGGAGTAAAGGCCCATCACACAGGGCCTTGGGAGCCGCTCTTAGGGTTCTGGTCTTCTCCAAGCACAGAGAGAACTCATTGACAGGCGTGTTGAGTGGAAAGCAATGATCCGATTTGCATTTTTCTGCCTGATGGCTCCTATATTCTCTATGAACTAGAAGCAAGTTTATCCTTAGAGAGTAATCAAAGAAGACAAAGATCAGATATTTGAAAGGAGTGGAGGAAGTTTGAGTTTGTTTTCGTTCAAACTCCTACTAAATGAATGGAGAGTACGTAGGGCCCAAGGGCCGCGTAGGAGAAGGAATGACAGGGTGTGGGTCTCCCACCCAGTGTCCATATGGCCTGCTGGTGATGTGTTAGGTCAAGACCCTTCTGGCCAAAGCCTGGGCTCTTTGGGGCTGGCTCACCTCTGGCTGCCTCTCCCTGGCCAAGCAGCCCCTCTGACTCTGCCGGGGTGGCCAGCTATCCTTCCTGGCCTCTGTAACAGTCCCTTTCTGCTCGTCAGGCTGGCCCCTTGGAGCCCACTTGGCTTCAGCCCAGTGGCCGGCTGGGCCCCCTCTGGAGGCACAGGAACTCTTGGGTCTCATTCGTAATTTAGGAGAATACATGAAGCTGAGAAAATTCATCCTCAAGATCTACCAACGAAACTACCAAGTTTAGTAGGATATGGCCATGTTCAGAATCTGGACGGGATTTGGAACCGCTTCTCTTTTGTTCTTCCAATTCTTATTTATTATGCTATGTCTCTCAGGGCTGAAACCTAGAAAGAAAAGTCCAAGACACATACGTGGAACTGTTTCCCATCCTCCCTGTCTCAGCCAAAGGAGTCTGCAAAATTCCTCAGAAGCTGATCTGTCCTTCCTCGTCTGGGCCGGGCTTTCTGTTTGCACAGTTATTCTCCAGGCCTAATTCTGATTTTCCTAAAGCAGGGATCTCATTTTTCGGCCTACTGACTTGCTAACCCACCTTGTCCTACTGAGGGCATCAAGTCTCCAGTCCAGCCCTAGGAGTGGGGACTTTCCCAGGGGAACACCGTGGAAGGGTGGAAATAATCCATTTCTTCTTGGAAAAATACTATTCCTATCACATTAAGCCAATGCCACTCAATGAAAAATACACAAACACCACATATGCTTAATGAACATAGCTTCATACGTGCTTAATAAGGGTAGCCGTGACTTTTTTTAAATTTCCGTTACTGCTAAAGGCCATGGCAGCAAGCGGAGCCTGGACTCTCAGAATTCAGTAAAAACTGCTGAGCAGCAGATGCTGAGTCCAGCCAAGCACCAGAATCTGAAGTCCTCAATATCGCGTGGAACAAGCAGGTCAGCCTGCGTGAGCAGGGTTGAGACTTCCGTGCGCTCTGTGCCCCAGCTTCGTGTGCTCTGGGGTGGAAGGCAGCAGAAGATGGAAGATGTGTCACTGCGGAGAGAGGCAGACAAGTGCCAATCCGTCCAAAATCACAGCAGAGGAAGTTTCAGAAGGTTTGTGTTGAAATCTGATTTAATCTTTTATTAACTCAATTTTTTGTTGTTTTTTTGCCTTCTGTTAATGCATGTGAAAATATAACTGCTTTGTCAGGCGAAATTTTCTTTGAGATTTAAATTCATCACCACGTATTGTCTTCTAATTATCTTGTCTACTTTAGTTTACTTGATAGTTTTTCTCTACCAGACTGTTTATATCTCTTGAAAAATCTCCCTGATCATAAGTTGTATTTGTGTGATATATGTATGATCATCATAGTTAAAACTGTGGGAGAAAAGCTGACAGTACTTTTACATTCTTTTGAAAAGGAGGGAATTTTTTTTTTGTATTTCCAGGTCTGTGCTGTGGAGAAATCCCCTCCCTAGCCTCAGACAAGAACTGCTGGACCTTTCTCTCTGTTGACATCTTCAGTCTGTAGTCTCCTTTTGGGAGAACGTTCTCCCTTTTGTTCTCAGCTCCTGTCTGTGTAGGCTGGTGCCTGTGGTTTACCTGGGCCCTGGTGCTGGAACTCAGCCTTCCTTTCAGGGGTCGTGCCCTGGTGAGCCTGCTGCGGCAGACCTTGTTTCAGATTTTCCCCAGGTAACTGCCTGCCTATCTGGGAGACCAGTTGTCCCTGCCTATCTAGCTCTAGACGCAAACGACCTCAACTCTGCAAACCTGTGGCCAGCTGAAGTCCACAAAGGCCTGGCGACTGTTGCTGCCTGTGTCTGTCCTCCTTCTGAGTGCGTGCAGGGCCTGTAACTCACTGTCAGCCTATGGTAGAGGTGATGAAATGTAAGTCCCACAGTTATGATATATTTTAGGGCAAAGGTGAGTATAGTCCTTAAGATCTCTTATCATCAACTTGAAGATCCCTAATCATCATTATGCATACGTGGTTTTACGTAGTTTTCATTTGGTGGCATTGGCTTAATGTGATAGGGATAGTATTTTTCCAAGAAGAAACGGATGTATTTCCACCCTTCTATGGTGTTCCACTGGGAATGTCCCCTCCCCCAGGGCTGGACTGGAGACTTGATGCCCTCAGTAGGACAAGGTGAGTTAGCAAGTCAGCAGGCTTGAAAATGAGACTGCTGCTTTAGACTCCTGCTTTTGATGATCTCTGATCATCAAAAGAGACATTATTCTTAGTGGGGGCCAGGTGGTTCCTTAAATGGGAGCCTGGAGGTTAGCAACTTGAAGCAGCAGAATCTCTCTCTCCATTGCTGGCTTTGGAGAAGGAAACCACATAAGCTCTCCAGCTGCAAGGAAGCAAATTTGATCAATAGCATGTGAGCTTGGAGGAAGACCCTGAGCCTCAGATGAGACCGCAGCCCTGGCCTGAATAAAGTGTCGATCTACACCTGAATAAAGTGTTGATGCCTCATACCTAGACATCCTATCTCCAAGACTTGGCTGTTTCCCAAAGCCAAGAATACGTCTGATCATGCCATTCCCCCGTCGCTTAAGAATCTTTATGTGATGAATAGACACTTCTCAAAAGAAGATATACGGGCAGCCAACAGACATATGAAAAAGTGTTCAGCCTCACTAATCATCAGAGAAGTGCAAATCAAAACCACATTGAGATACCACCTAACCCCAGTAAGAATGTCCATCATT